>JAOEHY010026205.1:0-18481 GCA_025447955.1 Psilopsiagon aurifrons
AAGTGAGGTCTCACGAGAGCAGAGTAGAGGGGCAGGACCACCTCCCTCGACCTGCTGGTCACACTCCTTTTGATGCAGCCCAGGATACGGTTGGCTTTCCGGGCTGCAAGAGCACACTGCAGCCGGCTCATGTTCATTTTCTCACTGACCAACACCCTCAAGTCCTTCTCCTTGGGCTGCTCTGACTCTCTTCTCTGCCCAACCTGTAGCTGTGGCTGGGATTTCTCTGACCCAGGTGTAGGACCTTGCACTTAGCATGGTTAAACTAGTGATGTATTTTATGGCTGAGAGCTCTCATCATTGTGAGAGTTACCAGAATTGTAAAACTATCCGGCATTGCTGCTGTAGTTGGATATGATGAAATTTGGCCTATATGGGGAACAACATTATAATTCTTAACTGTGGGATTAAAGTTATTCTTTTACTGAAATATTAATGATTTATATTTTATAAAAGGAAGGGATTTTCCTGTTTGAGGCAGCAATAGGCTGTATATGACTTCTTTGAAAATTGTGTGTGAAAGTAGACTTTAAAGACTATTGCATCTTTAGGTTCATTAGTAGGACTTTTGTTAGGTGAGAATAATAATGGATTATTATTATAATTATAATGATTGATTTACTTCATGGAAGTTCTGAGATTAAGTTTTATTGGGCTACTCAGAATGTGGCTGTTGTATGGAAAAAATAGCAGTACATTTTTAGCTTCTGCCAAGATATCTGTGACAGATGGTGTCTTTTCTGTCCAATATGAATTCTTAACCATTCTATAAATATTGATTGGAGGAAAAAAAAGGTGTTCCATAGCTTTAGAAAAATGTGTCCTGGTTGATACAGGAGTGACTAAGGGATATTTGTACGGGTCTTGGCCTGTACAGTGCCAGTATGTGCAGAAATCATTATCTGAACAAATCTGAAGGAGCCTTATGGAAGTCTGGCTCAAATTAGACAAAACAGAAAACAAAAATATGTGCCTGTTTGGGGAAGTAATGTTAAAATAGTCCCTGCAAATGCTTTGGTGGTAAAAAATATTCTTTAGTGGAAGCTGAGGTCTGGGACATCATTAACGCACTTGCAAAGATGGGCAGCTGCTAATTTTTGGGCATTGCAAATGGTCTGTGCTACTTTTAGAGGCCTTGTCTGATTCGTTCATCAGTCTTTTTTTCTGAAGCACCCTTTCAGCTTTCGTGATAACTTTTTCTTCTTGAAACTTCTTGTGCCCTTGTATGTGCTACTTATCTTTCATTTCATAATTGCTGTCAAGTTTGCAGAACTCTGTCTTCTGTTGGATCCCAGATAATTTGATTGTCTGATTATTTGCAAGGTATGCTGTGTCCTTGGCTGCTGCCTGTTTTTAGTGGTCCTGCACAGAGATTTGCTGCTGCATGTTGACTGGGATATTGCTAAAGTTGTGTTTTTCAGAGTCTTAGCGTGTAATTTTTTGTGGTGTTCACACAAGTTATAGTTAAGTGCTGTCCTCAACTGATATTTAAATGTTGAAACAAAGGAATTTGAAGTTTTAGAAATAGAAGCTCTTGTTTGGTATTGCTGTCATGGGGTTAGTCATGTTCGTTTAAATCTGTTAACCTCTTATGCTCTTGAGTCAAAGAAGGTATTTGATACGTAATGCACTTTCTTTGGGTGAATGAGTAAAACCAACTATGTAAAATTAACAGAGCTTCTGCTGAGGCATCCAGTTCCATTATTCTGGCAATGAGGTAATGCCATTGCTTTGCTTTAAGACAGCAGTCTTAAACATTCACTGTATGAAATCCCTGGTGCCATTCTGAGGGAATTTTGAGAAAAATGCATGTTCTTCAGGCTCATCCTGACTTGGATGTTCAGAACCATGGTCCTTTGTAGCTAAGCAAGACGCCCCTTGCCTCTGGTAGATCACATGTTTCAAGTTCTGGCTTCTCTTCAGCAAGCTGAAAAGTCTTCCTATTGCTAGAGAGAAATTCTGAAGTGTCTCTGTGACCTGCAACACAGTCGTAGTGTTTTCCAGTCTGGCAACATAAAAATTACTGTATGTGGAGAGAAACTTTGCCCAATTTGGGTTCGTTTATCAAGCATATTGTTTTTTATACCTCAGTATTATGTTTGTTAATTGTTAAGTAATTGACTAACTTTCAGAAAAAAAGTAGTATTGAGTGGAGGTGAGTGCATTACAGTGGCAGTGTAGTTAATATGGGACATAATATGCACATCCTTTTATACATGCAAAATGTCCTTATATTACTTTAAAAAAATTGAGTTGCTGCTTGCGTGGAAAAGTCTCTTTCTGAGCAATAACCACTACAATTGCTGTGAAAATAGGTCATGCTTAGAAAATGTGTGTGTAAAATACAGATCTCGCTGGAAATAATTACAGAAAACTTGATGCTGTGGTGTTAAGTTATATGCTGCAGGTTGAATATAGCGACTTTGCTTACTGTTCTTGAACTACATAGCAATTGACAGAAGGTTTGCTTCTAATTTTGAAGTGAATGGACCAAAACTGCTGGTTAACTGGGGAAAAGAGAATAACTACTAATTGAGGTTTTGGGGGTTTTTGTTGGGTTGATTTTGGGGTTTTTTTCCTGCTTTTTTTTTGAGTTTCTTAAACTTTCTTGAGCTATTATAGCAGCAAAGCAAAGTTTGAGTCTAGTTAAGATGAGAAGCCTCCTGCAACCTTCTGTTTTTTATGTGTTGACAACTCTGTTACAAGCATGAACAAAATGGGTAAACTTCTGAAACCCTTTTATTTCTAGCAGTCTACCCTTGGGAATTAGGCTGGGACTACTTTCTTGGAGACGTGACTTTTGTAGCTGTAAAACCTTCACTAGTTACTCAAGGAGTACAGAACAGATCTAGAGTTGGGCTAAGAGTCTCTGCATAAGAGGCTAGAATCTCATTCCTGCTCTGCCAATATTGTGTTTTGTCCAGCACTATGGTAACAGGAGCAAAAGGTTGTAAAAACATTCTTTTTCAGAAAAGTGAGCAGATATAGTTTTCACAGCGCAGAGGGGACAAAACTATTGAATAAGAAGGCCCTGGTTTTGCTTAGCAGTTTTCAGTGAACTTCTCCTGAATTTGTTTCACTTATATTTGTTGATCCTGGTAGTTTTAGTTTGTCTTTATCCTTGGTTCAGTTACAGCAGTGTATTACTGAGTGTTAACACCACCACCTTCAGCAGATGGGTAGTATGGCAAGGATCAGCTTTCAGCAGGCTGAAATGGATAGGGATTAAAAAAATCAACCTGTTAGTCTACTTGCTTCTGCTCTCCTTCTGTCAAGTTCTTCAATTTAGGTGAGGAAAAAGGCCTGTGAGTTGTGTGGACTGCTGTGACTTTTCATAGTCAAAACAGGAATATATTGATGTCTGGTCATCCCATGGGATGCAAATGTCCATTACTCTGGTCTGTGTGAGATACAGTGTTGGAGGAGCTGGAGACTTTGACCTTTAGGTGGTTCTGCAGTAAGTAAGGAAGGCTGCTATGTTTGTTTAAAAGTGGAAAAAAAATAAAGCTGAGGAGACTGGGTAAACTTTCATGGAGAAATGAAGGGACGCCTCTTCTGATTTCTTTAGTTCTGTGCTTTAGAGCTATCAACTATCACTGCAGCTCTCCCAGGCTCTGCTAATTTAAGCATGAATCTCTAGGTTTTTGAGTTCTAATATGCTTTCAGTGGTTCTTTTGCCTCATAAAGGAATATTGTATGTTATGACTGTTGCATGAAAGTTTCTTTTTTTTTAGCTCTAATTTTTTATATGGAATGAAAGTTATTTGTTATTATTGTTCTGTTAGATTGTGGGCATGTAGCTGAAGACAGTTCATTCCTTTCATTATGTTCAAATTGATAGCAGCTTTATAAAGCGCCAACTAAGAATAATTTCAAATATACTGATCACTGTACATTACAAGTACAATTAACTGATCACTGTGAATGGATTTGGGTAATCCAAGTGTGGCTGTTTCCTAGAAATAGAAAAGTGATTGTACAAATTCCGGCTCCCAATTAATTTTAGTTTAAGCCCTCTCCCTGTTGATTATCTTTGAAATGGCATCCTCCTGTTACCTGGAGTAGTGCTGCCTCTTTGTCTTTTTTTAGCCATAGTTATCAAAGATAGGTAATTTAAAATATAACTTCTAGAATGATGAAAATTTGGGGAGTGCTCATGTGAGGAAGTAGAGACAGTGGATGGCAATTAAAAGACTTGTGTTATTTGGCTTGACACTGTGGGAAGAGTTTTAAAGAAGCAGGATTGTATTTGCTGGGACAGACAGCAAAGGCTTTCCAGCAGCTTGTGTTCCTTGGGTACCTTAATCCATTTTCCTGCCTAGTGAAAATGGGACTCTTAATGCAGCTCAATGACTGCCTGATGTAGCTGTAGTAACTGAGGCTGGTGTCATCTTGTTTGCCTGCCTTTCTTTTGCGAGCTATTGGCTGAATAGGGTGTGTATCTTCCCCTTATATGCTTCAATTGCACTCTGGCAATTACAAGATGTCCTGCCATCTGACTGATTACATTAGTAAATTAGGCTCTAAACCATGATGGTTGATGGCATGGCTGTGCGTCCTACTTTAGCTTTTCTTGCTATGAAATTGTAACGTCTGGCAGTGGACACTTGGAAGCAGAACCTGCTTCTACTGCCACAGATAACTCTGCTTGTGATTCTAAATTGAAGTCATTATTTGGCCTCAGTCATTGCTATGTAATGAATTGAGAATTTATAGTTGAATGAAGAAACTGGCAAAGTTGGGAAATAACTCGGATGTTACATAAACCCCTGTGACTGGATAATGTTTTGAAAAGCTGAAATAGACATGCTTTTCTTAGAAATGGTGGACCTGGTCAGGTTTCTTGAGTGCATGAAATCTGTTTATCTGATACTGCTCAGGAGAGTACAGTTCGGTACAAATAACTTTTTTTTTAACAGCAGAATAATTGTTCTATGATTGTAATTTGTTCGAACTTCTGAAGGCCTCTTTGCATCTCAGAAGTACCTTTTGCAAGGGCTACGGTGACTTGTTTTATTTTGATCAAGTAGCTATAAAAAGTTTGATTTCAACTGAATCAATCCATTATTTTTATTTGTACAATCAGTGAAAACTCTGCACTGAAGTATCCTTGGTGAATGAAGAATTGTAGAACAGCAAGTACATGAGATAATATAGTTAAACCTGAAAATCTTTGCTGTTTCTGAGGTTCTTCTGGTGTGTTTGTATTGGCTTAGTCACTTATGGCTACAAATGTGTTGTTTTGGTCTTAAAGCCAAAATTTGCATTGTATTTGTAACTCTAATAATAATTATGTTGTCATATGAACTAGAAAAGGATCCACTTCTCTCAGCTGTGTTATTGCCAAAGAGCTAACAGAGCAAGGTGAAGCCTGCATTGATTAACAGAATGAGCAGAGTCTTAAATGTGCATGGGGAATACATTTCTGTCACTGCCGCTTGTTTCTCATGCAAGAGCTACAACTGCTGCTCTAAAGCAGTGGTGAATATCTATTGATATAACTACATGTTAACTACATTTTAGTTGTAACCACATTTGGATTCTGTCATGCTGTTCAGCTTCTTGTGATCTGTCATTTTAAACTGTATTCTTTGTGTGTTGAACAAACTTTATAACCTTGTCTAGGAGGCTATTATGGATTTAGCATGAGCTGGTTTGTTTTTGCATAAACAGGACTTTGGCTCTCCTTTGAAAGAATAGGAACTTGCCAGTTTTGGTAAGAGTAGGACATTTGCATGTGTACGCTGCTCAGCTGTGCTTGTGAATGTATGGAAAACAACATTAAATGTGATCCTAGTGATGGTTAAGTGAAACAGATGACAGATTTGTTGCAGTGATGCTGGCAGAATGAAAACAGTGTTGCAAGCGATTAGATGTCAGGGGAAGCTGTGCTTGTCTGCAGCTATCGCTTATTGTTATCTTTTGGGTGCAGTAGTTATTTCTGTCATAAATTTCAAACCAGTGAGCTAGTTTTGCCCTCACTGACAGCCTTGAATGCGGTATGTATTTCTAAAAGTTGCTTTTCCATTTAGGAGGTTAGACTTTGTGTACATTTCTTTGGGAGGTAGCTGTCCTAGCTGTTAATCAAACACACAGTTTGAGGTTCAGTGCTGAAAATATCAAATGAATCAACTGCAATGAAAAGACTTCAACTTAATGAATGATCTGATGCTGTCTATAGAGAATTATTGCTACTGAGTTTCAGCTGGCTTAGAAATTGGGAAGTCAAACTTATGATCAAGAAATTCTAGTGATGTTTAGTGCATCATTACGTTGTTTTAGTAATCTGAAAACCAGAACAACCTGATATCAAAGACTTTACTAAAGTATGATTCCTAAGAGGGTATTATACAGCTAGCATGCTTGTTATCAGTATGCAGGTAAAAAAAGCTAAATTATTATCATAATTTAATTATGAAATGGAAATAGCCTTATTGATACTTAATATTAGTGGCATATGATGAATGCAATTAACCTTGCATTTGGAAATGGCTTTTTCTTTTATAGATACCACATTTATTGCTTGCTCCTTGAAAGTTTGAATTATAAAATGTAATGATAGTTTTGTTGCATTCTTAATTCTGAAACCGGTATCTTCTGTAATGTTATGTTTAGCCTAAATGCCATAGTGCCTTTTGCAGCTTTGGTGATTGCTGTGCTTAGATTACCGTTGGAACGCAGCTCAAAAGATGATGTGTTTGATTAGATTTAGAATATGCAGAATTCACAGTACTATTATGACAGTCATCCTAATCCCATTTCTTTTGAGTTGTATTTAGAATTTACTCCAGTAACTTCACATTTAAAGATGTTTAAATTTTAAAAGCACTTTTTGTGAACGTCTGATTAATTACTTTCATTTACATGTTGAGTGGAGACTTTGGATGCAATTGTGAAGAAACGTACTTTTCAGTTTGACAGATGTTTATAAGTTGGGATGGTTTAGGTGCCTGACTGTAACTTCTGTGCCTAGATGGTCCACCCACAACTCAGGTTTCATTACAGTGCTGATTCTTGCATTGTGTATTGTCATTTCTGGGAGTAGTTGACTAATAAAACCAGAATCATGTCACTGGAAGACTAGCGTGCTCCATTCTTCACAAATGGAACAAAGGGTTGTCTAGCAGGTTACTTTAATTATAGTTAGCTGTCCAGATACAGTGGTGTTAAAATTATTGTGAAATAAAAATATTCTATCTTCAAAGTCCAGAGGTACCATTTCCACTAAGTTGTATCCCAAATTACCAGTCCCTTTGATCTTGATGCTTCCCCTGTTGTATGGTTTCAGTGTGTCTTGCTCCTTACGTATTCTTTTGAATTCAGAATAATAGAAACTTGTCATGGAGCTCATCAGTGGGTTTATGGAAGGGTATGTGTGAAGAAGTGTTTCCTGTTCATATCTGAAATGTTGTTTGCTTATGTTTCTTTGCAGTTGATTAATTCATGCTTATGATGTAGAGTACATGCAAATGGGCAAGATGACTACCATCTCTCTTTAATTTTAAAATAAATGTGCATACGTTTGAGTAAAGTCACAAAGCAATCATGCTAGCCCTCTTCCTAAAATATTAATAGCAATAATTATAAGAATGACCAATTATATGGAGAAAAATGTTTACGTGTGGGGATGAATAGTTGAATAGTTTAGAGACAAAAATAAAAAAAAATATTTACCCCAACCTCCAAAATATTTTGGAGCTGTGGTTATACCAAAGAACGGGTAGAATAGGTTTCACCTATGTTCAATGTACTAAGAGAACACATGGATCCTCCTGCACATCCAAAAGGGATTTTTTTCAGGTTTTCTGGTAGTTCTATGGTGTTTTTTTTTCCAGGAGCTCTGGGAGATTTCATTTCCTTCTGTTCTGACAAGTCAGCGATTATGTCTGCTTTTTATGCTATTTTCACCTGTGTGTTACAGACTAACTACTTAGGAATTGCATGGTGCATGGTTTTTCATGGTGGGGATGAGCAGTTCTGGTAGGGAAGGGCTAAGGGATATTCTTGAGCAAGTAACTAATGAAGTGGTTTGTTAAAACAGAAATCTATTGTATTTTTCTTTGCCACTTATATAACTTTTTGGCATGATTTTGGCATAATTATTGAATTAATGATGCTCAGTTTTCTTCTCAGTCATTTTTAGTAGCTTAGGAAAGGACCTCAGAAAGCATTTGGATCGGCTAAGCAAACACCATCTGTGCAGTTGAATAAATGTGTGTAAAATACTTAATTATGTTTGAGCCTTTAAGTAACTTCAAGGAATTCAGCACCAATTAAAATGGAAGAGATGATATAAGAGTTTAATCTTCTGTTTTTTCAAAGGAAAACTAAAGTGTGCTTTGTCAGTATCATAGTTGGGCACATTTTGTACTGAGTAACACAGGCTTGTTGATCTCTGTGGCATCCAGCTTTTGTTCTTGAGGCTTCTTGAAGCTGATGCAATGTCAAAAGAGGCATGAGGGGTTTTGCTTGCTGGTCTTAAGACAAATGCTTGTTTGGGCTTATATTAACAGTAATCAAATGTTATTGATTAAATGCAATTAATCTGTTCCATTCTTAAAATTTCACTGATACTTTATCTCATGTGTTAAATATGAGTTCTGTTTCACTAAACAGTACTGTTTAGAACAATAGCAAGAGATGCTGTATATGTCGGGGAAGTGATTATTAAATTGTGGGCACACCTTACAGTGTAGTTACTCCCTCAGCTTCCACTTTGACACCTAAATATTATCATATAAATGCATTGTATGCTGGAGAGTTGATTTGAGTATGAATTGAGATTTTTCCATTCAGAACTGTCTTTGTCTAAGAGATTTTTATGTTTAGGCTAGTTTAGTTTTAGACTCAGGAATGAAAAGGGGGGATTTGTTTTGGTTTGATTTTTTTTTTTCCCATTCAACAGTAAGTATTAATCTTGAAAGATTTTTTTTTTTTTTCTGTATTGAAGGCAGCAACTTGTGTTAGTCATCTGTGAGAAACCCCACAATTTCTTTATCAGCTTATAGGTCCAGGCTTTTTGGCTCATCCGATAGACTTTGTTGTGTAAATTTTGTTACCTCTACTGAAAACTTTGAATTCGAAGCTGCTGATGACTAGTGGTTAATTTTATTTATTTATTTATTTGTTAGAACTGGAGCAGGAAACCTCACTGCAGTAACTAACTGAACTGCCAGCAGCTTTTAGCACTTCCTCTCATACTTCATTTTCAGACCTCTCAATTAGCTTTTTCTGATTCATGAGAGTTGTATTTTTCTTTAACATGTTGCTGTCTTTGAAGTCTTTCCTTTTCTTCTAATTTGATAGTGTTAGTGGCATTTGTAGCATTTGGTAGCATTTCTTCTTTCATCTAGTTGGGCAGATATTCTGTAAATCTTACTGTAGTGCTCATGTTGCCTCCATCATTTGTTTTGTTGTAGGATTGCTTTTGCATTAATGGTGGTCCTTTTGTGCAAAATTGTTCCAAGTTCTTGACAGTGGCATAATAGACTTTATCACTGACCTCACTTTGGGGTAGAAGAATGCATTAAAATCTCATTCCTTTCTAGCCCTACTTTTTGTGTTCCATATGCCTGTAAGTTTCCTTTTGCCATTCATACAGCTGAATTATTTTGGCATTTTTGCATATCTTACTGCATGTTTTATTTTCTCATCTGCTCCACCCTCTCCATTCAATTTTTTTTTTCTTCTTTATAATTTGTTTTTATATTCCTTGTACAAATAAAAAGTTTGTATTTCCCTAGGCAGGAGGAAACACATTGAGGGGTTTAAGTCCTGAAGTAAAAGGATATCTTATAGTCATCAATCCAGGCAATTTCTTATTCATATCTGATAATCTAATTGTGCCATGTAAATGTAACTTTCAGAGTGGCTATAAAAAGTGATGCCTAGGTTCTGCATGCTGACATGAAAAGTAGTCATCTTTGCACTTAGTGCAGGTTGAATTTCCTATCCTTTCTAATGCTGGCAATGTGGGTTATAAAATCTAATACAAAAAAGAAAAATATTTTCAGGTGAACATTTGTATCATAATTTCTGAGCTTTGTTAGACTTCATGTCCATCTTTGTTTGGACTAGCATGTGGAAGTAGAAACCTAATAAGTCTTCAGTGTCTGAAAGCAAGCCCATACCATTGCATTGTATACGTAATACATGCCTTTTCTGGCTGCATATGAAGTCTGTGCATTCATAGCTGACTTGAGTGACTTTCATCTTCTTCTGCTATCTAAAAGCCTCACCTTTGTGCAAAGTAGTCACTGTAGTCTATGTTGTAGTTCTTAGGCTGGATCCATCCTGTGCAGTATTTCTGTCTAGTCTATAGTTTCATTTTCTGGAGGACGAAAACCAACTGTGTAGTTGGTGTAGTAGTGGGTGCTTGCTACAGATGGAAAATATTCTGCAGGGGAGAGCTGGGCAGAGCAATGACTGCTGCTGTGTCTGGGTGCACCTGGGGTGCCGCTTCCTGCTGCAGCAAAGATGGCCTGACATAATCCTTACCCTGTATGTGGCTGGCAGGAGCATCAGATGAGCTCTATGTGGTGAGTTAAAATCATGCTCTTAATGCTGACAGAGGAGAAAAGGATGTTGCTTTGTGACTCAGTAGGGACCACCTGCTGTGTGCATTGTGTGGAGAAAAATTATAAACACAATATATGCTGGGTTGCTGCATGTAAATTGGATGACGTGGGCATGGAAGACCTCAGTGATCCAAACATTTTATCTCTTTGAGGCTGTGAAGATGATCCAGCTGCAATGCTCAAGTACGTTCTTAGCATAGTTTGAAAAGCTGAAGTGGGAAGTTTAAGATGTGGAGACATAGCAACTTTCTTAACACAGTTATTGGAAAAATATTAAGGCAAACATATGAGATAGTGTGGACAGGTCTTGGGAGGTGAAGGTGGAAGGTAGTGGAGGGCTGGCAAAATCACAGCGATGTCTACTTTGTAGCCATTGTTCCTTTAGGAAACAGAGCAACTCTGAATAGTTCTCTATTTTTGATAGTGTGCTTTCTTGTGTGTGTTGTGGCTGTGCAGTGGTTTGGAAGAGGAGGAACTCGTAATTTGGTTTATGGATCAGATAATCTTCATTTGGGACTCACCTACTGGTCTAGTTCACTACAGCAAAGAGTATGTAGTTTGTGTTGGGGATTGCTACTTCCATGGGTACTGCTGGTTAAATTAGAACCTGAGTCTCCACAATATCATGATTTGTAGTGGAATGGATGTGTTAGGACTAGGAATGAGTGGCTGCCTGTGTTGGCAGTGTTGCAGAAGACTTATTTGTCAAACAACAGCTTTGATTTCTTAATTTAATGTCCATCGAAAAGAAGTACAGATCGAGCTGATTTAACAGTTGAAAGCATTGCTTCCCCAAGAGTGGTGTGCGTATAGATGTTAAAATGTCAATTTTTTTTTTTTTATAGGCATGCAAAATTTTTTGTGCATGAGTGCTATTTTAAAGGTACTTGAGAACTTTAAAACAGAGAGAGAATCAATGTTCTGTTTCTTGGCATTTAATTTAGGTCAGGGCACTGAAAAAACACCTGCTACCATTCTTGACTGCAATGTTTCTGAGAACTGGGGAGCTTAAAAAATTCTGGTTAATATCCTTAAATGTTTGCAGTAATGCATCTTTATTCTGTTATAATGAACCTAGCAAAATAGATTTCTCTTGTTTTCAATATTCTCCATAGAAACAGTATTCCATAGGTTACTGAAACTACTGTGGAGAGGCTGTTAGTTTGGTTAGGACCAAATTAGTATTTTTAGATCTTTCACTAGAGAATTTAGGTAGGTGTGGATACTGAAATACTTTTTGCCTGCTTTAAAATCAGGTATGAATCATGTTGACTGGTACTTTAGTGTTCTGAAGATCTGAGTATCAAATCTTAGTCTGATGAGGGTTATTGTTTGAATTGGATTTAATAATAACTTGAAATCATTGTTATTTGCAGAAATCCCTTTAGTTACACAGTTACTAGTTATTACATACTCAATTATTAGTGTACCATTGGTTATCTAAATCTATTTCTAGGTTTAAGCATGGCAGCAGTTATAAGCAATGTAGTTTGATGTCTCTCAGGATTCTACATGAGAAACTTACTGCATAGGAGCATATGGTAAGGTACCAGCTCTGGAAATTTGCCTTCTCAATTAGAAGTATGATTTCTTGCAAAACCCAACTTATCATGTCAAGTTAAATTTATTATTGTGTCTCCACAGGAGCACTTTAGATTTGCTGTAAGTATTCTAAGATGCTTTTCCAAGTTGTTTTATGAGACCCAAGTTTTTATTCCTTGAAAGATTTTAGGGTGAATTTAGTTGTTTTAAAATGCTGTCATTAATTTGTTGTTGTTGTGAAATGGCTTGACAGTGGTAGTTCAAGTATCTTTAATTCGAAAATTCAACACATTCTGCATCTTTCAGTACACAGAGAGAAAGTTCAAACTTTACTTATGCTGTGCCAAGCATGAATTTACTTCTGAGAATTTTGGGCTCCATATGAGGGCATACAGGGCAAATTATAGTTGTTCAGGTTATCAGCCAAATACACAAACTAGACCTCTCAATCAAGAGGGGTTTTGTGCTAATAACACTTCCAAATGTATTTATAGCATTGCTGTTTTATGAGATTTTTAATATGTTTGGATATTGAGAAGCCAGTTCCTTGTTGGTTTGAACTGGTGTGAATGGGATGACTATTAGTGTACATCAAAGGACTAGTTCTGAACACAGTCCTGTTTGTATTTCTTTAAGCAGTAGGACCATAGCAGAGGCTCATAACTTCTAAATTGGTTGATTGTTTTCCTTTTGTTCTCAAACACTTTGGACTATGAATGAAAAAATACTGTGTTTGATGGCTTCTACTCGGCTATTCTGGCTATACAGTGTGTTAATGTAAATCAGCAGTTTCTGCCTCTAGAAACAGTCTTTGTCAGCAACTGCAGAGCAAAACTGACAAGCCTCTGGTCATTTTTATTATTGCCACTCAGAAATTGTTTGAATAGCTGTGAAAGTGTCCGGTAGTGTGTATGTGTGCTGTGGTGATATTTGCAGACTGAGACGGGGTTATAAGTAGGGGGAGGGAAAGAATGAATGCATTTATGAATGCATTTTTAAGTGTGAGAGTAGAGGCAGAGAGCTTTGTATTCCTTCATTTGGGAGTCCTTAAGCTGAGTGTGGAGCTCTGTATAGAGAGACATGCTCTTCAGCTGGCTAAAAGTCATGAGTTGTTAAAATGGGGTCTGGGGATAGCATTTACCTAACTTCTTTACAGCTGGATATAAGGCAGCCTTTACAAGTGTGCTCTGTTGGGGGTTATCATACTCTGCTCTGAGAAATAGTCTCTTAAAATTTTCACTTCCTTCTGCTGCTGGGTCTGGTTTTGTCTGCGGTATGTGAAGGAAACAGCCAGGCAGGAATGCTTCCCGTCTACAGCATTCCTTCCCTCCTGCACAATCGTGGGAGCTCTTGTATGGCTGAACAGCAACTGCTGCTGTCCTCCTTTCTAGAAGCAGACTAAGAAGTGGTACTAGTATGGTCTGCAAGAGGAAGGAATCCTAACAGGCCAGCCAGATTACCAGTGGTGTTTGGCACAGGAGAGGTTGCCAGGAAAGAAAAAGTATTGAATATCGTATTTATTGAATAGCATTTAATTGTCCAGTGTCTGTATTCCATGTGTGGTTGTTAGTTGGTTTTTTGGGTGATTTCCACCCCTGTCCTTGAAGAGTCTTACTACAGTGTCTCAGGAAATAGCTACCTAAAAGTGAAATTTCATGTATTCCAAAGCCTTGGAATCATAAAAGTTTCTTAGCAGCTTAATCATATGTTTTGCCCATGCTTTAATTTGTATTCTTTGTACTGAATTAGATCTTAATGATGTGAACTGTTACTCAAGGGAGAAGCACAGAACCCTGAAAACTCTTAGCTTATTATTTGTAATGTTGTTTGAAGTGTACGTGTGTTTTCTAATTTCTGATGGATGTCTTCTGGCTTGATAACTTTGATATTTCTAGGTGCTCTACTACTAGAAAAATTAATCATTAATTCTTTATAGAAGAAAATACTGACAATGTGAAAACGCACATCTTTAAAAAGAAAACATAGTCTTGTTCTCTTTGAAAACTGTTCCTCTCAAATTTTATTCACCTACCATTTTAAGGGAGTAATTGTAGTTCATTCACTGTGAGCAACCATTTGTGGCCATAATGAAGTCTAAATAAATGGAAAAGATGAAGAATGTGATATTTGGGAGATCCGTAGTGGCTGTTACGACATCTAATTGAAGTACAAAGTTTAGAAGAACTAAGCAGTTCGAAATAATAGAGTTTAAAAGAACTAAATTATAAGTATCTCTGAATGCTTTTAAAGTCTATTGCTAAAATATAGTATAAAATTGCACTTTGATAAAAGGATGAGTGTATTGTATCATACTATATTTCAGCTTGTATAAAATATAGAAACTCTTAGGATATAAAGTGTCTTGTGGAATGAATGGAAAGGAGGAAAAATTGTAACTTTGATGTAGAATTAGTTTGACGTGTATAAGTCTTTGTCCTTTAAATACAGGGAAAAGGAATCCATTTGAAGAATCTTTGTGTAAGAGACTTTTAAGTAAACCTTTTATTTCTGCTTTTAGTCAGCAGATAAGCAGCGAGCCCTGGAAGAAACCAAAGCCTACACAACCCAGTCATTAGCAAGCGTAGCCTACCTGATCAACACTTTGGCCAACAATGTTCTCCAAATGCTGGATATCCAGGCATCCCAACTTCGACGCATGGAATCTTCAATCAACCATATTTCACAAGTGAGACTTTTTTCCTTAATTCCACCCCTTCTTTTTATTGAAATTGCTTAGCAAGTAAAACTCTCACCTGACATTTTGTGAATGAGAAAAATAATCACATTTAAAACAGAAGGATGCATTTCTTATCGTATTAATTCAGGGAATGGGTCTCATTATGTGATTATATATATGTGTTAGTGTGAAAATTTTACATAGGATAAGAGGTTAAACATATTCTTGGCCAGCTTATTGTTTGGAGAGGGGGCATTCTGCGTAACTGAAATAGAATAAGTGAAATAGAATAGCAGAAAAATAGCTAATGTGTAAAATCAGAATATTATGTTAAGGCCCAGGTAAAGCTTTCCAACTCCTGTTTGGTGACTTACTATACTTGGTATTTATTGGCTACAGGCACTTACAATTAAAAGAAAGGAATATGAATGGGGTGGTGAAAACCAATACTTGTCTTTAAACAAGTATTGTTTAAATCTATCTTCTAACTTTTCCTATTTCTGTAGTACTGGCATTTAATGACAGAAACATAGATTTCTCCTGGCTTTTCTAAATAAAATGTACTTTTGCAGTGACATGAACAGAAGGCAAAATTAATGTTTCAAATCTGTGTACGGTTGCAGAACTCCTGCCATTATCTGCATGTAAATTATTTTTGTCAGAGCAAAATAAATTGGTGGGTTAAAAGAGAAATTAGGAGCAACTGATCCAATAGTTTCTGTTTTCCTGTTACTGGAGAGTTAGTTGGCATCCTTTTTGAATATTTTATATCTTATTTGACCAACACATTTTAGCTGCTAGGGTTTCTTGATCTCCATGTGGTAATATCAATTAAAATAAAGAATATTGTGGTATTTGGAAAGTCATTTGAAAGTAGTAGCTGTGAAGGGAGGAAATAAATTGAGCTGATCTATTAACTTGCTTGTGCTGAAAGGTTTGCTAAACTAGTAGAGGTTTGAATCAGCAAAAGAAGTGAGTAGTTTTATGCTGGGCTGAGTTGGCTCACTGAGGGGTCAGATGAATTCCGGAGCAGGTGCAAAGGAAGAGGTGGCAAGGATTTTCCCTTCTGGTAGTAGTACCCTGTTAGATTGCCTCAATTACCTCATGTAATTTGATCCTCAAAAAGAAGCTGAGAAGTTTGATTTCTTCTGCTACATGCTTCTTTTTAATCCATGAACAAGTCAATTAGTTTTTTTTTTTTTCAGAAAATGTCACAAATTACTGTGTTTGTATGTGTATATGTGCTGTGTATATGCTGTGTGGGTGCATATAACTGTGTGTATATATGCTATGTGTGCATATATGTGTTTCTTGACAGAATAATGAAAGCTGACAAGTATTTCAGCTCTTTGAGAGCATTATGCAAAAGCCAGTACATGAAAAAAGTATTCAGAGTTCACTGGATTTCACATTTCATAGATGCGGAAAGTTCATTTTGTCACACAGTCTGTAAAATAGCTTGCAGGAAAAAAGCCATAGCATTTTAGTTTTATTTCCTCCTGAGAAGCTGAGATTTATGCAGCTTGAGATGCTGGTTAGATTGTCTTTTTATATAAATGGCTAAAGGTTGTGGTGGGTTTTTTTTTCCTTTTTTTTTTTTAAACTAACATCATGGTAAAATTGTAAATTAGGTTAGTTTGGGTTTGGGGTTTATTTTTTTTTTTTTTTTCGCTCTGCATTATCCATATAGAGGATGCTCCCCAAATTTTCAAAGAAGAAATTGTATCAGAGAGGCAGTCAGTATTGAATTTGGGATATTACATACATGAAGTGTGTTGATCAAAGAAGCTTTATTAAGTTGAATTTAATATGTTCGGAAATGGTTTCATCCCATGATACCAATGTTTTAGATGGTTGTATTAGCTATGTATAATTTCTTTTAATTTATTTTATCATAGTTTCTATGTAATAATTAATTTTCAGGTAATTTAATTTTACTTCTTCTGGAGCAAGCCTAACCTGCACAAATCTTCTTTGGTCATTTTTATGTTGGGTGTAAAGTTCACTGGACTGTTTCTAGTACTCTTAAAATGTCTCATGATAGAGTACCTCGTTGCCAAATTATGATTTCAGTCAGTCTGACTTGAAATGATGTCAGTAATGTAGAATAGAAAACAGGTTGCTAATTCCCATCTGCTTGCACTATATTGCTGCATTAATGCTTTGGGCAGTAGCTGTTGATACTTAAGTTTAGAAAGCACTAATGCTAATTGTGGTATCTGGCCATGTAATCCTGCTTTTAATTCTGATTTGCAGTTCTATGTACTCTCCAAAGAAGGGAGCAAAATAATTTGGCTCTTATTAAGAAAACTTTTTTTAAAATGCTTTTTTTGTTCAAGTGTAGCTCAAACTGGAAGAGATGTGATTAACTGTATAAGACAAGATATTCTAGTTCTCTGTTCATTGATAGAATGCCAATTTATATCACTTTCTATGTTTCCTTTTGAATGCCAACTTAATCAAAGAACTGAAAAGGAAGCTGAAACTCATTTGTTCTTTTTCAGGGCATATATAAGTCCTGAATAAGAAAATTGTTACTATTGAGTCTATTTTTATGCAAGTGATTAAATCTGATTGGTTTACAATTTAGGATTACTTTTATTGGGTCTGAAAGCTGATGAATCTATTCTCATTTGCCTTTTTGAACCTTGGCCAGAAGTAGATGAGACGCAGTGTTTCGTATTTGTCTGAATATTTAAATCCTAAATACAGATCATCTGTATAAATATTTGTACTTACTAAAAAAAAACCCCTGTGTTACAATTTTCAAGTTAGCAGACACTGTGAAAAGTTCATAACATCCAAATTCTTTAAATTAACCTGGTAGATTTTCAGGTTTTAATATTTGTATGATGAGAAGTATTTGTTTCAGGTTTAGTTGCAGAATACTCCTTAATTAGCAAGGTAATCTTTGAAACTGTTCTCGGCTGCTAATTATATAAACAAGCATGTTATCAAAAAGATGAATGACAGTAATGAGTTATCTCCAATGGTGCTGCAGAATCTTGACTCCATGACATTGGCTGTGGGAACAGGTATTTAATAAAGTGCAGACTTGACCTTCTCTGTAATCAGCATGTATTGCTTAGCTGAACTGTAGCAACATGCATGAGCTGGTTCGTCTCCGAAGGGAAGGTAGCTTGGACCTTCCATTGGTAAGTCAGTAAAGCCTTGTAACCATTTTCGGTTCTTAGTCTTGCAAGTTACAAGAATAGCCAAACTCTTAAAAAAATGGTAATATAAGTCTAATTTTCCACAGTATATACTACCTGTTTATGGAGCAGGTAGGTTTTCAGAATTTTTGTATCATTATAACCTCTTTCTTTGAGTATAAATTGCATACAGCTTTAGGCAATTAAAGTAACATTTCTAATTGTCAAAACTAGACACTTTTTGAAGTAGTAATCCAGTTTTCAAGGTAATTTGCAATGAACTTGTTTAAATTCTATCAGATTAGATTTAAAAGAATTAAAGCCCAGCCACATGACATTTAAACAAAGTTTCCTTTGAAGATTTTTTTTAAACTGAATTTTAAAAGCTCAGATTGACAATATATTGATACATTTACAATAGATTGATTTGAGAAGAAGAAGAGATCAAGGCTTCTGGAGACTTTTACTTCTGAAATTTCACTACAGTTTAGACTTTCAAAGTGTGGTTGTGGTTTGCAGCGACTAAGCCCCTG
>JAOEHY010026206.1:0-24124 GCA_025447955.1 Psilopsiagon aurifrons
GAAGAAGTTCTTTACTGTGAGGGTGGTGAGGCACTGGAATGGGTTGCCCAGGGAAGTTGTGGATGCTCCATCCCTGGTGGTGCTCAAGTCCGGGTTGGACATAGCCTTGGGTGGCATGGTTTAGTGGGAGGTGTCCCTGCCCACAGCAGGGGGGTTGGAACTGGATGAGCTTAAGGTCCTTTCCAACCCTGACTATTCTATGGTTCTATGATTCTACAATTATGCTACAGTAAAGAACAGGTTGGGCAGGCAGAACCAGGAACATTGTAAGAAAAAAATGGACATAATCCCATGATCTTTGAGAAAGACACACAGAGAAAAAGAGACCCCAAAGCTAAACCCAAACATCCTGGAAAGTGAGGTTAGAGACAAAGTAGTTAGAACAACACAACAGGTATTTTCGGACTGAGCACAAACCCACTCAGTGTGCAATAACTCTCAGTAACACTCCAAAATCCTTTTTCTAACTGAATGACATGGCAGGAGCAGCAGAGCTGTGTCTGATTTAAGTAGAAAAGGAGCAATGTCAGCTAATTGGTGAAAAGCTTGTTTTTAATGTCACAGGTTTAACATATGTATTACAGAATAAACTGCAGGAGTCTATAAACTGCCTCAGGCTTTGTTGAACTCTACATGCTCCATCAGTAATTATTTCAGTTCTAAAGCACTTCTTTTGCCAAACACAGAAAGCATGGGTTAGCACCTTTCTTCTCCACTTTACATGGGGTTGTTGGTGATGGTGGATGTTACCACCAAAGCCACCCGTGCACAGCAGCTGGAAGAGACCAAGGCTTTGGCTTTGCTGCTCCTCTCTCAAAGAGCATCTTAATAGTCTGCAGCAGTAAACTGCTGAGCTGCAGCACACGACAGATGCCATTTACAAAGAGGTTATTGAACCAGAGCCTGGAAAAGGTGAGAGCAGACTCAAATGCAGATGGACAACCCTTGCTCTGTACTAAATGTTCAGGAGCAAGAGGAAAGGTGAGCTAAATGATGCTAAGGAAGGTCATAACGCATCAGACTTTTTCTTTCATCTAATTTAGTAAAAACCATAATGTAGATTGCATTGTAAAGGAAGCTAAAGAGCTCAGTAACTAGATACACACTGTTCTCTTCTTCACCTCATCCTGCCTCAAGTCTCCAGCCACAAAATAATCTACAGGGAGTGCAGACCCCATCCTTGATTGCCAGAGATGCTCCAGATGGACACTTATTTAACTGCAGAGAGGAGCAAGGGCCAGGCTGTCACTGAAGCACTGAGAGACCAAGAATGTGCCTCTGAGGGCAATGACACCAAGGCTTCATTCTGACCGAGTCAGTTACCTGCGGTCACTACACAGTTCCTCAAATGCGGCTGCAATAGAGCTTGCAATTAAAACACGGTGTAGTTCAACATCAGTGCAACTGTGCCAGATGAAGGTGCAGCCAGTGTGCTCTCTGGAGTTTTCCAAGTGCTCTTTGTGGTTATGTTCATTAGCAAATGCCATACCTAGCATGAGACAAATAAGTAATAAGATGTGCTTTGTTCCATCACAGGCTACTCCCTGCAATGTATTCCTGTCCTCAAAGGAACTCCCAAACACATCACCAGCCACCACCTAAGGTCAGCACAGCATATTTTCAATTAGGCTAGTAAGGACCATCCTGCTTTTTCCTGCTCTATAAACCAGAAGGCGTAGGTACACATCAGGATCAGGATGCAACGCATCTCATGGTAAACCAGAACAACTTTCATTTCATTAATTAATTTTGCCTGTTTAAATGCAAACTGCAGAAGCGAGAGCTTTCACGGCAGTAACAGCCCTCCTCTCTGCAGTGTCATTTCACATTCATGAACTAAATGAAATATGTAATTGGAAAACTTGAAATGAATTTTAAGCCCATTAGTAACAGCATAATATTTACCCCAAATGGCAAAGTTTCTCATGAGATAAGAAAAATACACAGGGTCCTAAGGCAGCTGTACTGCCCTAGAATGAGTGAGTAGTGTGAAAGTAGCTGTGGGTTACACTGCTGGTTCTCACTATCAGGGCTTGGACGAGGAGGAGAAAACAGCTTGCAATCCATACCTGGCAAAGAATTCTTACCAAATAAATGAGCAATTTCTGCTACAAGTTTATCAGCGCTTAATGTATGAAATGATAATGCCACCGGAGCAGCAGAGTGCTTCAGGGGAGCTGCTTTGTTTGCATGCCTCATTATGCTCCTCCATCACCACACATCCTTAACAGAGCACGTGTTATATGGACACTTGCAAAATAAACATACCTATGGTTGTGTAGAAGGTTTAAACAGAAAATCTTGGGAGAATATGGAAGATTGCTATATTAACCTTCCAAACTCTTAAAGGGCTAAATATAATACATACACACAAATATCTACATGGCTTTGATGAGTATTTTGCTGCAGCTGGGTAAAGAGCATCCTAAGTGTTAATTCAGACATCCGGGAACCCAACACTTACCACTTCCATTGCTAACACTCAACACAATGCAATCAAGCTGTTTGCTGATTCAACAGAAAAAAGGGTCAAACCATTTTCCTTTCCAATCACAGAAACTACTTTTAGTGGCCAGAAGAGCCCAGGAGGAAAAACAAGGCTGGGAGACAGCAAAGGAAATCTCAGAAGAGCTGAGGCCTTATTGGTCATCACAAGTAGGAGTCTGCAGCCTCCAGCCCTGGCAGGTTTTGGATATCTTCATATCTCAGGTGCTGCTGGTTTTTATGCAACTGCTGGGTCCCAAGAGCTGCCCCTGGGCTGTCACACACATACACTCTCTCTGCTGAAGCGTATCCCTATTGCTTCAAGCAAGCAGAAAGGTCAAACATTATGAAAGGATTTTAAACTCCACTCCCGAGTCGGCCTTGCTAATGTATAAGCTAATTCTGCAGTCCTCAATGGAGCATCTCTTTGTAGTCACAGAAATGTTACATCCGTAAATGTAATGACAATTCCAATTGCCCGCACCAAGACCATTGCAGCAGCACCCACTAATGGACAAGGTGCTTTCCCATTCCATAGTGCCTTCTCCCTCTGGACCAGCTGCTTATCCTGCTGATGCCAGGAGCTTCTATGCAATGCAAAGATGCTGAAATGTCACTGAGAAGCAGAGATTTATTGGTGCATTATTCACTGCTGGGCAAGGACCAGCTTCCTGCACTCGCTGAGAGACACAATGATCTGGCAGTGCTGGGATTGGGATTTGCTTCAGCCTCTGCTCTATGCCAGTGGGGAATACAGTGCAACACAATTTAGCACACACCAATAAACCCTAATGACGCTATCTGAAAAAAAAACCAAGGGAAGTATTAGTCTCAAAATACTCTGTTCAACACCTACCACCACCTTTTAACCTAATCTCTTCAGGATCCTATTTTCTCCATCCCCTGCTCAGCACTGTATTAGATATTACTGCATACACACACAAAACCCCAACACTGACATCTATGCAAAGGTACCTAAGAGACTTTGAATCCATTTCTGTATGACTATTCACCACCTACAGGCTGTTTACAGCACCATGTACAAAATCTCATCATACTTCTCTCCAAAATAGAGCATCTCTGCACATCACCTATTCTAAGATGTCAGAAAACATATTTCCTAAAACCTCACCCCCATGTTCAATCTCCTACTGACAACCATAGGGTGATGTTCTCCAAAAGCACTGTATAAATATCCTCATATTCCAACCAAGAAATCTTCTGCCTACAAGGAATCTGGAGAGGGGCTTTTGACAAGGACCTGTAGGGACAGGACAAGGGGAATGGCTTTAACCTAACAGAGGGGAGACTGAGATGAGCTCTTGGGCAGAAGCTCTTCCCTGTGAGGGTGCTGAGGCGCTGGCACAGGGTGCCCAGAGAAGCTGTGGCTGCCCCATCCCTGCAGAGCTCAAGGCCAGGTTGGACACAGGGGCTTGGAGCACCCTGCTCTATGAAGGTGTCCCTGCCATGGCAGGGGTTGGAGCTGGAGGTGCTTGAAGGTCCCTTCAACCCAAACCAGGCTGGGATCCCATGATTCCATGAAACTTCCTGTCAAGCACCACCAGGCTCCCTTTCCAGGCTCCAGCACACACGCAGATCTACTGCCGAGCCCTTTAATCAATGCACAAAGTACCCAGCTTTGCTCCTTCCCCTCGTAAATCCCTCTGCAATTGGTGAAGAATAGGTTCCTGCTGGGACCTTCACTAACCACCTTTTCTTATTCTTACAAGATCTCTCATTCTATGCAAGCTACTGCTGCAGCATTTATCTTCCACAATCATTAAAGAGCAAAAAAGGATTGTGTCATGTCGAATGAGCTCGCATTTGAATCTTTATCTGGTTTTTAGATCTGATATATGAAACCTTCCAAGTTCCCTTTCCTGTAGCTTTCACAGGCATATTCTTTCATGTAAAATATCTGCAACCTCACACGGTGCTTACTAAATATTATCTTCCACTGAATCGAGCCATTACAACAAGGGTAGTGGTGTGTGCTGTACAGCAAATGTGATCACCCAACTCTGAAATAGTTCCCATTGATGTCATGCACGGGAGGAGCTAACAATCCCACTACAAATCAGGCAATTCATTTTCAAATCTGCTCAGTTAAGTACTGTGCTTTCTTTGATGGCCTGGAAGGCCAGACTTGGGAGAAGAATGAGCGGCTTTGAGCTTACTGGGAATAATGGCATCATCTAACTGGTGCTAAGAATAAATCAGGGCACACTTGTATTATCTGCCCCTTGATCTCCCCATGTATATCCTTACACACACTGGCTCACACAATGAAAGGGAACCGTCTCCAGGAAGGGTGTGAAGGGATGAGACATACCCAGAGATGCCAAGTGAATGTGGATTATGCTGTAAATCAGAAACAACCCCATAAAAGCACCCAGGAGGTGGAGTTGAAGGAATCCCCAGCTCTGTCTCACAGAAGGGAGAGGTTCACAAGTCATTACGTGGTTATTAATTCATGTACAAATTAAGTCGGTCTCTGAAAAGATCATTGTCTTCTTAAATTGAGAGGAAGTTTGGTCAGGGTGTGCACAGAAATAGATATGAACTGTATGTTTGGATTATGGGGTATGGATGTCAGGAGAGGAAAAGGGAAAGGTTAATACAATTCATAGTTGTAAAAAGAATAGGTTCTTTAAATTAAAACCATATATTCATCTTTTAAATTAGATCTGCTTTATGGGTGATGGGCAGTTGATGCCATACACTCACACTGATAAATGTGCTACAAAAAGGAAACGAGGAAGACACATGCTCTAGGACTGCATCTAATAATTTCTAATGTTTCAGACTAAATCAGTTGCATGCTTGCAGCAATCAGCTTCCCGGGAGGGACAGGAGTGTCCAAGTAAACTACAGCTGACACACAAAGAACAATTCCACTTCTTGAAGATTCAATAAGCAATAATCTGAAGGGTAAAGTTCCCTGTTGCTGACAGCTGCCAGGTGAGAAAGGGGAATTGTTTTCATTAAAGACAGAGAAAGAACCAACAGGTTTTTATTCGCTGGGATCAAAGCAAATATACACTGACAAGCTTAACATTTGGGTTTAGGTGGGGTTTTTTGGGTATTTGAATATTATCTTGGTTAATGTTTCTCTATGAGGTTATAAAATGACTCTGCTGCCGACAGTAATGAGTTGTCATGCACAAAAGACCTCATGGCTTTCACTACAGGCATATGACTTGGACCTGTCATATTTAATACTTTCTTAAAGTGAAATTTAAGGTATTTCTACATAGGGAATCTCATCCCAAGACTACACAAAGGACTACTTTTATACAACCATCTCCATGATGAAGCATCCTTCCTCTTCCTACCTCCTTGCAATCCCGAGCACCCAAAACTGCCAACTGCATTTCTGCAGAGCCAGACCCCCCAGCTCTGCCACTGACAACCCACAGCAATGACATTAAATGCCATGATGATGGGCAACTTTGAACTGTACTAGTCTGCTACTAGTGTTAAGTCTGTGACAAACCTATTAGGTCCCATAAAGATCCACAAATGGCTTGACACGCTCTAGGAGTGGACCACAGTGCAACTACCTGGTGAACTAATTTATACTTCTCTATAATAGATTCGGTTTGTGTGTTAGCTCTGCAACTAGAATAATTAAACGACGTTAGAAAATACACTATGTTCTTCCCATTTCATAATGAGTAAAGATCATATGTATAAAGTAATTAAACTCTAAGAAAAAAGACAGTTATTTCAATAGTTCTCCTGCAAAGGCTGCTTTTGCACCAATTTAAAACTTAGACCCCCATTAACCAACCGACACCAAAACATCACTCTGTCATAGGACAGAATGCTTGAAAACTGGCACTTCACCCTTCTACTCAAATATATTGCTGGACACATGGAAGTCATTATGTACAATAATGATTTCTACTTTGCCTCCAGCCTCCATTTTTCCTCTGGGTCATGCAGGAAGCATTTTTAATCCTATAAAATAGAAACCTAATTCAAAGAGTATCGATTCCAGGTATCTTTTATATCTTTCTGACTTCAAGTTTGCTCTCAGTGGGGTTGGGTACCTACATGGCTCCGGCGCGCACGTAGGTGCACAGTGTGACCTCACGTGCAAAATGTTGCTGTTACCTTTTTATCACTCCAAAAGACTCACTTGGCTGAAATGTTGTCCCCTTAAACAAAGACGTAGGTGATGTTTCACAGGCATAAAAATACATGAAAGAAGGAAAACTTCAAAGGTAGGAGTCACAAAGATGTCCTAAATCAGTTGTACTGTATTAGCAGTGAATGAAAGGCAAAATACTGTCTTCTGGATGAAAGGAAAACTCAGGTAGCTCTCAATCAACTGTAAATATTCAAATACATATCTCTTCACAGTCTAGGTATAAATTATGGCTACTTGGCCAAGTTCCAGCTTAGTTAATTACAGTCTCACATAAAATAATACCCTAATTTAATTGAAGTGTGACATAATAAGGGATTTATATTAATCAGAAAATTCCTGAAAAAGAATTCATTTAAGGAGCAATTTCATTACAGATTTCTATCTATTAGTGGAAGTTTTCACCGAAAATGCAAGCTATAATCACCACCTTATATTTTTGCAGTGACCTGTCTTAGGGTATTATATGATCCGCATCACTGTAGTACCTGATTATCTTCTATGCAAAATCAATAGCAATATCAAAGCCCATAACTGGATAATGAAGCTTCTAAAATGACAACAGAGCTGAAAACCCTTCTCGAACACCTTTATTCTCTTACACTGTCATTTGCATTTCAGGGTTCTGCTTGTGTGGGGGTTTTGATGTTGGTTTTTGTTGTGTTTTTTACACACAAGCAGTTGTAGCAGAACCTGCAGAATCTGACAGCAGAGCTGATGCCTGGAAGGAGCTGGGATTTTGTGTCACAGAGGTTTCTAAAGCGAATCACATCTTTAAACAGCAACCAAGCCATTGCTGAAGCCACCGAGCCTGAGAACAGAGGGTGAGGGTGAGAGTTTAAAAGACTGAGGAGACACAATACTGGGAGTTAGTTCACCGTTGCTCTAACTCCAACAGTGTTTACCAGCTCCACTGATGTTACACGTCCCTTTGCATTTAAACACCTCAAACCCGTATCACTGCTATCACTGGCCAGTGATGCTCTTTGGGCTTGAAGCCACAGGGATGACGCCAGACTCACTGCAGGGACAGAGCCTACCTGGAACAGCCAAGCTCCTGACACCTATTCTGCTGCTGGGCTGTCTATAATACATTTAACACCCAACACTGGGGCTCCGAGCAAACGTTCTGACATGCATAAGGTTGTTATAATTTCATATACCTGGTTAAGAGGCTCCCAGGGCTCTTGGGAAGTTTGGCTCCCCACTGGACACTACACATAGCATTAGAATCAATACAGAACCCTAGACTGGTTTGTGTTTGAAGGGACCTTCAAGCTCATCCAGTTCCAACCGCTGCCATGGGCAGGGACACCTTCCACTAGAGCAGCTTGCTCCAAGCCCTGTCCAATCTGGCCTTGAAATCAGCCTGAACCATGCACGAGCCATGGGGTGGGTAATAAAACCCCGGGATTTGTGTGGCTCATATAAATAAATGCTGCCCAGAAGAAGTGGCTGCCCCAGACAGTAATGTAAGTGCTCTGGGAAGTTTACAGCTGAAACGAAGGCGCTGTGACAGCAGGTAGCAGCACAGAGCATGCACAGAGGGGGATGCCTCCCGCCCTAGATACATTGCCTCCCCCTTTATTTAATGCTGGAAAAATAAATCTGATTGTAGCAAGAAGCTGGGATAATTTCTTCAGTGAGGTTAGATGCTGCTTTGACTACGCTGACTGCTACCCCCAGCAATAACGCCTTAAATCTCCCTGGGCAGGGTTTGATGGCACAGTAATAAAAATGTCTCTGCCCTGCTTTTACCTCAGCTTCTCCTCCCGCAACAGCAGTGATGAACAACACATTTGATTTCTTCGAGTACAGAAACAGCCTTGCCTGTCATCCCTGGCTGCTCTCCGGTTTGCTGCTTCACTGCAGGAAAGGCAGATGCAAAGTTTCCCAGGTATGGCTGGCATCTTCCGGAGGGTTTGCATATCGGTTACCAGCACTGGCTCACAAGGGACCTCTGCAATACAATTTTGCCCACCTAAGGGCATTCAGACCACTGCTCGCCAGTGAAGAACCCTGAGCATCATTTCTCCATCTGGATTACACAGCTCAAATGCCCACCTCATTTACATCAAGCCAGACAAGGGGATTCGGGCCCACAGAGCCCTAATTTCATTTCATTTAGCCTGCAGTCACAAGACTTCTTTTTCTGTTGAATTATTACTGAATGACATTAAGATGTATGGCCTGCCAAGGATGTTTAAATGACTTTTTGGTCCTCATCATCACCAGCAGATAGCTAACAAGATCTGCCCAATCTATCTAAATAGACATGGGAGGGAGCTGGGAGGAGATGGTAGCATTTAATGAAGCAGTAAAGAACTGTGGCTTTCAAAAGAGATGGTAGACCCTAACTAAGTAAATATAAGATGGCAACAATGGCATGATTGCCTTATTATATTTTCACTGCATGCCTGCTCAAAACAGTTGCATGTGTTTATCCTCTCTGGTTTCTAGGCAGACACAGCAATGCCTGAGTGATGCAGTCCTCTGACTGAAGCAACAGCAACAATTCATTACAAACATAACAATCTGCAAACAAAGCTGCACAGACCCATAGGCCACTTGTTATCTGCCATCACAGCAAAACAGTTCATCTAGATTGGGTGATGGAGATCACCCACCTCAGGAGACTGAGGAGGACATGTAGCGTCTGCAGCACACCTTGCAGCTTTTTGCCATCCCATTAACAGTGTCCAAGCACCACCACTAAGTATTTTGAATCACAGAACAGTCTGGGTTGGAAAGGACCTTAAGATCATCCAGTTTCAACCCACTGCCATGGGCAGGGACACCTCCCACTCAACCACATCACCCAAGGCTCTCTCCCACCTGGCCTTGAACACTGCCAGGGATGGAACATTCACAACTTCCTTGGTCAACCTGTTCCAGTATATATACCTCATGCAATGACTAAGCGCCACAAAAACTAGATGGGAATTATAATTGGCATAGGGAAACAAAAGACAACGGGAATACTAATTCCTAAAAGGCTACCATTGCTGGAAGTCCCAGTATTAAACATAATTAAGTAGGAATTAAATCAAGAAATAAAACATAATTAAGAAGGAATAGGGAAAACATCCCTTTGTTTCACTGTTGAACAGTGCCGCAGACACTTCACACACCTACTGTGGGATTCTTTACCAGAACACGGGCAGAGACTCAACTATTAGAAAAGGTGCGTGTGTGAAACAGATGCCTAAAAACGGGAAACCAGAGAGGTGTTTTCATCTGAAACCACTCACAATGACTGGGTTTAGGGGGGAAAAAGTCTGACTTCAAGCTGCCAGAATACCCTGCCAAAAATAATGCTGAAAGAAGGAAATGAGAGCTGTGTTCTAATCATTTCAACTAGCTTTGGCAGCCAGACTAAACCTACCTGAAAGCTTCAGGGAACCACATTTCCAACTTTGAGTCTTTTCATCCTTTTCTGCATGAGGTGATGCAGAAACTGTGACTGTGCTGTTACACAGCACAAGGAATGAACAAATGTAGATGACTCAAACCTTCCTGTCGACTTCTAAGAACATTGGACAGCATCTCTGATAGCAACGTATGGTTTATCTCAACAGAACTCTTTTTCCCCAAGTCCAAGTATTCTGTCTTCCATATGGACACATCAGGGCACAGTTCTTGCCTCCAGGATCCTACGACGTGAAAGATCTTGTCATGTTATGACAGGCATCCATTTAATGTAACTCTCTTTTGATATTTCTACTCCTACCTTTGAGGAGAAGAAGATACGGAAAACAGCGCTGGAAAAAGAAAATAGTTTGAATTGTATTTTTATGCAGATGAAGTAAAGATAAACTCTATGTCCTCTCTCAACATATTCCTGCTTACCCATAGATGTAATAAAAAGCAGCAGACTGAAAGCTTTTCATCCCTCCAAGAAAAGAATAGTCTAAAAGAAAAATGAGTGCTCTAAACAATTCTAAGCAGTCAATTTGTTAAGCAACCATGCAAGTTACTTCTGCTTGGAGCAACAGAGCAATACCAACAAGAGCTGCAAACTGCCACGTGAGCTGCATCAGGATTCATTATTTCATATTACAATGTCTGGAAGTAAGGAGAGCAAAAGAATGAAATGAAGTACTATCTGGTTTCAGCCAGCAAGGAAGCTGTTAGGGCTATCAGCTTCTCTAAGCTAACTGAGAGCTTAAAGGCAGATCAATCAAGCTGCTTCCTACCTTGCCATACGCTGATTTAGCCTCTTTGCATCCAAATGCTCAATGATGAGCAAAGCAAAGATGAATGGTTTGAAACACAGTTGTGGTGAGAACTGTTCAGACTGGGCTGGGTGAATTGCTTGAACCTCAATGTTTGAAAAGCTTTCGTGATATACGAAGAGATGAGCAGTCAGTATCCCATGATTAACTGGCATGTCCTACCAGGGAAAGTAAAACACAGTCCACAGCAAAGCCATCCTGCCGTAAATGTTATTACAAATTAATACTGAACAAGGTAACTTACTGAACAACAAACACCAGAGAATTATGCTTATGCTTATGAAGGAGCATCTCCATCAGCACTGAAACCGAAGCATCTTTGTTTTATCCAGCACCAGCGCAAGGTGTGTTGACTGTGGTATCTAAGGTGACCCGAACTCCCAAGGATGCTCTCTGCCTGCGGGAGGTTAGCAGGACCTCCTCTTCAGTGTGCTCCCTTGTGTCTCTCCAAGCAGTGAGCTTATTCTCCAGCGTTTCAATCAGCTGGGAGAAAAAGATAAGTTTTGCCTCATTTCCAGTTGCTTTGTAGTAAGATTTGGCGTATTTAAAACTCTGTGAAATGTGACTGAAACTAGTAGATAGACCCAACAATTCTTGGGGAAGTGGAAAGCAGAGATGAAGCAAATAGATCCCTGCCAAATGCATGAAAATGATCAATACCGGAATATGGCCAGCAAATCCCAGCCTGAACCTTTCCAGACAGGCCAGCAAGTTTGAGATGAGTGCTCTGCCCTTCCCTGCCCTCTGCAGGAGAGCTTGCTCAGGAAAACTCATTTCCATATGTTCCCATTTGCTGTTTCTAGCCAGGTAATGGGATGGAAGAAGACCCATTGTTTGCATTGCTCTGACCCTGAGAAGGGGTGAAAGACATGAAGTGTATAGAAAGGTGCACGCCTGCTCTGCTGTCCTGTGACACAAGGAAGCACAGGGGATGCTTGAATCCCACTTAAGGGAGACATTGATTACTTGCAATTTTAGGCGAGCGTTAAACTCACTCGAAACACAAACCTTCAATAAGCAGCTATGCCAGAAAGGTCATCAGTCCCTTTGCTGCATGTAGTAAAAGAGAAATCTGAAAAGGTGTTCACAAAAAGGTAGGACCAACACATTTTTTGTGTTCTGTAATAAGAGATTCCCAGGCACAATTGGCAGGCAATTTTAGAAATCACAGCTTAATAATAGAAAGGAACTGCAAGAAAGTTACCCATGTAGGTCTTGCTATTTCCAGCCATTCCTCAAACTCATTTTGATGTGTTTGCTCTACAAATTCAAACTCTAACCAATTTCTCTAGATGATGGGTAAAATCCAAGGAAATTTCCTATCATTTTGATTTAACTAAACCTCTGTGATCTGACGAGATTGTGGTGTTGACACTGTAACACTCTTCAAGCATACAAAATCACGAGTGCTTTTTCTAATATAGGGATGACTCTCTCCTTTGCCTTGCAGAGGACAAAGACTCTGCCAAGAAACGTCACTCCACAGCTACAGCTCATGCAAGTTAATACCCTGACAAGAAAGACCCCGTTCTTTGGCAGGGGCATTTCTAACACCCATCTCCAGCCAGCACTGGACACATGACCAGAGGGATGGACACTTATAAGAAGATCCTGTCATGTGAAATTTGGGTGTAGTTCTTGATTTACTGCATTTACTGAAGCATTATCATGGCAGGGAGATGTTGTCCACCCACCAGAGAACAGACACCTCCCACCAGCATCCCCTTGTAGAAACCAGCAGAGCTTGACACACACTGTTATTTCCACATCTCCACCTGGTTTAAAGTATAAGAAACTGATGTTGATGTGGACATGCCCAAGAAATCTGTGGCACAGGAATGAATAAGCCTGCAACTTTTCATGTCTAGTACCAATGTGTGTGTTTGTGCTCTCGAGAGGACAGGGATACTGGAGAATGCCCATAGCTGGAGGAGGAGAAGGACGTGAGAAATCTGCAACGGAAACGGTTAATAAGGGTTTAAATGGTGGAGAAATACCTTCTTGCTCTGGTTAGAAAGTGACCTGTAAGATCTGAGACATAAATTACCCTTGAATTTTCCACATTTTCAGTGTCTGAACTGAAGAGCTGCTGCAGCCCCTGACAGCCAAGAGCCATCCGCTATTGACACAGAATCATTTCTAAGCATCAGAAAAAGTCTTTGAAACATCCCTGAGACACTGACAGCCAAATTTGTCAAGAGCTATGCAAGGAGGAGGCTTAGAAATCCCTTAATTTGCCAAAATGGGAATTGCTCATGCTCCTCTTGTGCCTTCATTTGGAAACCTGACCCTTGATTTCCACCAGAGTAGAAAGAGGCAGGTATGAAACAAACCTGAGCTAATTGAGAACAGAAAACCAGCCAAATGAAGTGATGAGGGAGGCTGCGGCTGCCTGGGCAGGCAGGCACCTTCCGTCAAGCTGCAAACCAGCGGCGGAGCTGCATATGCAATACAACAGCATGCCAGCTCCTTCTGATTCTACTTTATTAGCCTGCTGAAGGCAGGGAGGGATAAAATCCCCCCAACCAGCAGTTTCTGTTACTCCTCATGCTGTTTTCCCTCCAGGGTTGTTACTGCTTGCTTTATTTATCTGTCTATAAGGCAGGCTGCCCCGATGAGAGATGCCCTGGTGATTTTATGGGCAGAAGTGGATGGGAAGGAGGTTTCTTAGCACCTGAGATTGCAAATATTTATAGACAGGTGTGCTGTGACACACAAGGAATTCCATTTAAAGTAGATGAGCCTCTTAAAAATGATTGAAGTTACAGGCACGTGCAACGGGAATTGGATAGCCAGAGGTCAGCTGAAATCTGCAATAGGCAAAGACCATCAGAGGACGCAGAATTTGCATCTCATGTACAAACCTGAGTATTTTTGTTTAATCAAATACTAGATTCACAAGAAAAAACACACTGCAAAGCTGGCCTCTGCTGGGTGCGCTGGAGATGGAGCACGGGACACATCAGCTGGGGGCAGCCCCACATAATCTGGGTCTCACCCAGGCTCCTGACAGCAAAACCATCCAGACAACTAATTAAATAACACTCCAGCACAGCAAAATCATCTCCTGCTCCGTTTGACTGACTATAGAGTAATTCTTCAGAAGATAACTGTAAAAGAAACCACTTGGGCTGTTTCAATACAGTTATTACAACACCTCTAATACTTGGCCACTTGCAGAGCCCACCACCAGTCATCTCCACCGCATCAGAACAAATCTGTTATTTCAAGTAACTTCAAATGGTTTTCATCCAACAACGTTGGGAGTTGGAATTTGAAATTAGCTGGGCCTCTCAATCCAGCTCCTGTGGGGCATTGTCCACAAAAACTAATAACAACAACAGCAGAACTAATAACTATGGAAAAGCAAACACCCCCACAAGTATTATAACAGCTTCATCAGATATTTCAACCTCTTCTATAAGCAACTTGTATCTAATCCTCAGAGTAAATTACCCAGCGCACTGACAACAGGCACGTAATGAAATTGCTTTGCCACTGGCCCTGTTGGTTTCTTCAAAGTTTCTTTTATGACAGGAAATTAGTGGATCAATTAATGCTGGTTGGAGCACTTTCTGTTTGTGGGCAGAAAAGCGCTTGCAAAGCCTGATGGAAGATCTGCACCTTGGAGAGTTACCACATGGGAAGATTAAGGTGATGGCTCAGCACAATGCCATACCAAGACCCCTGGCTTTCCTTTTCCCTTCCCTCTCGCTTCCTCCTTAAAGGAAATTGCACCAGCCAAGTCCTCCCTTGCCAAACGTTTAACAAAAGGAAAGCTGATCAACGATAGCTCCAAGCTACTCCTCCTCACCCAGGAGCCAGAAGAATGAAGCTAACCTGCCACTCCTTCATTGTTGTTTTTAAAGCTCTTGGACACATGATGCCTATTGCAGGCAAAACTCTTACATTCCCCAACGCCCTCTGTTAAAGAGCTCTTACAGAAAAGGGATCCAACAGTTCATTATGTCTATCTGCTCAACGCATTTTTGACATAATTGCCTTCGTGCCTCATTGCGGGGCTTGAAAAGTGGAATCTGAAAAGCAGCTTTTTGCCATCACTTTATTTATTTGCTGAAGCCCTGTTTACACACCAGAATACCACCCGTATTATTTGCAGTTCTTATAATTTGGTTAATGCATTACGTTCAAGAGACCACATGGGTTAATGCATCAAAGGACTGAGTGGGTTACTCTCACTCTATTTAAGAAAGGAGGAAAAACATTTTCTGAGCCAAATCTCTCCCATCAATGCACTTGCTTTCATCAAATTCAAGTCAGTGAGAGTGTAGGGTAAGGGAAATGTGGAAGAAGAGAGCAGGAGGGGACACCAACGGTGCTTGCTTGGATGGCAGCCACCGAGTTTGTTCTTTTATGTCCTAAACATCCCTTCTCCTTCACAGTAGCCTGATGATAACATCAGAGGGATGTGCTGCTCTTCGGAGGAGCCCATGCATTACAGCCCCTCCAGCATACACAGGTCTGTAGCTCTGCTGTGTCAGTGTGTTTCTCCAATGCCGCAAAACTCCTGTCTGGCAAAGAAATGCATTTCCATTCCCTTTGAAAGCTATTTGAGTTGGTGGGTGTCCACGTAACACTGCAAGATGAATGCACGCTATGTCCATTACAAACTGCTTTCATCTTCCATTCAGCAATAGTCATTGGGTGTCAATATATTAATTACAATCCACTGTGCCTGTTCATCACGTTACATTCAAGTACTCAATAAATACCCATTAACATATTGGACTTTTTCCACAAATGCATCTTGCCCGACTTGGAGTGAATGGGTTCATAAAAATACATCTTAAAACAAAATAGAGAGGATAATAGCAATTCTGTAGCAAATTTTGACTCATATACATCTCGTATTTTAGCAGATGATGGGTTAGTAAATTGCATTAAAAGCCAACCAGCTCTATTAGCTCTGCCAGAAGATGCATTACACCTCACAGCAGACTCCAAACCAGTCTACTCAGGAGAGATGTGTATTTTTCATGATTAATGTTACACTGAATACATCCTAGTGGTGAAAAACCACAACAATAATTAGTGTTCAAATAAGTCTTGATGTGCTCCCTAAACTAGTCAGAACACGAGTCCATTTTATACATTCTTAAGCCTGAAAATTACCATATGGGCTTGTTTCAGGGGCGGGAGATGATTTCAGTGGCTACCACAGTGTTAAATGAATTAAAGACAAGACAGCGCAGACTTTTATGCTGTTTACTGCAGCGGAATCTGGCACACAGCTCTTAGTTGCTACTGCAGGCCCCTGAAGAGAAGAGACTGAAGATAACAGCCTCTGCTATCAGCAATGACCAAATGCAACCAGATCTTATAAACACTTCTGAAACAACTCTGCCTCTAGGTCCTACCGGAATATAAACCCTATCTAGTGTTGCTTGCAGATCAGCTATAGATATCCGGACTTCCATGCTCTTTTGGGGGCTGAAAAGGAAGTTTTGGTTCCATCTCGTTTGGTCTCTTCATGAATCTGCACTGCCCTGCTGCAGGAAGCAGGACAGGAAGGGCCATGCCTCTCACCCCAGTCAAGGTGTCCTCAACGGGCAACCACAGCCTTTCGCTGCAGGACCAGCATAATAAAGAAAACCACATTAGCATTCCTAAGAATAACAACAAAATGAAATTCCCATCCTGCCAATCAGGATCTGCTGGATGGGTCATTTTTAACTTCATTGCCAGTGAGATCTGACCTCAGTCTCCTCATCTCAATTCCCACTTGTCCTGTCTCTACAGGCTCTTGTCCAAAGCCTCTCTCCAGCTTTCTTATAGCCCCTTTAGGCACTGGAGCTGCTCTAAGGCCTCCCCGGAGCCTTTTCTTCTCCAGGTTGAACAGGCCCAGCTCTCTCAGCTTCACTTTTCACCCTGCTCCTTTTTTGGTGCCTTGCTTTGAAATTACTGTCATCCCCACTCTCTTTCTGTCCCCTTTTCAGCAGTTTTGGGGGCTGGGACGCAGAGTGCTGCAAACTGATGCCAGATTTCAACTGGCTGCGGAGTAGGACACTGCTCCAAGTGTTTCAGTGACCAGGAAGGTACCCATGACCTCTTTTAACACATCATTCAGGTTCCCATGATGAACAGAATGACGATGCATACAACTCAGCATATTTCTTTTCCTCTTTTTGTTAAATCATGGACACAAATTACTTCTCTAAGCAGCAAGTTTCTAATACTACTACTGGGGTATCTGTGCCTGGACTGCGGTGGAAGTTCTAGGATCGAAGTGTGACTAAAAGCGTAAGTTCCGTGGGACCTGTACTTACTGGTTTGCAGACAGAGAAAGAATAATTCTGCAGCTGTGTTTTATATACTGCAGAGGGGAAATGTGACAGCAGAAGCAGTGCTTCATGGCAGACCTGAGCTCCCAGTTATTTATTTCTATCGATGCCTTTTGATTTCCTTTCTGAACTTTTGATCATCAGCAAACTTGAGAATGAGCTTTTTATGAAGGTACTAAAGACTGACACTGGCAACAGCTGAGTTTCTCTTCAAACCCTGATGCCACTGAAGCATCTCTGAAGCTTTTTACTTTTCTCTATAGGTTAGCACTGGGGTTTATTCTTTTTGCAAGTATTAAAGCAGAACCACTCCCTGATTTCAGCTTATGCAATTTCCTACCACTATATCTCCCCGTTTCTATCTGTGTATCTTGGATTTGTCAAGGAGATTTTCTTCTGTGAAGAACATGAAATAAAAACATCTCAGCTGTGGCTCTACATATATCGTATGATTGCACTGGGGATACGTACTGTACTTGGTAATTTTCTGATGGCTGCTCTGGCATTTTGATTAAGAAATTAGCACTGCAGCTCTATAGTGCTACACAATATCAATAAAGGATGTGCTAAATGAACTAAGAACTGGCTGATGGACAGATAGCAAAGCACTTCTCAGAAGGGACCACTCAAACGGGGTTAGTCATCCAAAGCCCAAAGCTGTTCAACATGTCCATCGAGCTCTGGAGGGAACAGAGAAATCCCAGCTGACACTACGGACACCAGAGAGGGATGGAGCGGAGGGAAGGACCAACGTGCTGAGTGCCCTGCATTTGCTTCACAAACCCCTTGGAAAGCCAGTCTTTGACTGAAAAATAAAAGGAAATGGCAACATGGAGTTTGGGTCTGACTTTCAGAACTGGCCTCTGGTTTTGCTCTGGTGGAACAAAGCCATAGGAAAGGCTGCAGCGCTCATTGAAAATGCAAATTACACTTTCTAAATCCCTGTCTACGTGATCTGAAGGTGTGAAGGGGTTTGGAACTGGATGATCTTTAAGGTCCCCTCCAACCCAACCCTCTATGATTCTATGCATGTAGGGCTTTCAGCCAATTTATGATCTCACCAATACTTGTATTTGCTCTTTACTGACGTAATTTCATATCTGCAAGCAACCAAAACTACTATTATTTGTGTATCTGAAATTGCTTCAGTGAACACTGCTGGTACGGATCACATAATTTTTGGAGCAATGGTATTTGCCTGGGTTTATGCACCAGTGAGTCACTCATAAGCACTTTTAAATATTTAAATACCCTACCCCTGCAAAGAGACGTGGAGACATTTGCCAGGGTGTGTACTACATCACCTCCGAAGCACTACTCCGCATTGCAAATTCTCACATTCAAACCCAAGCTTACTAAATCAATGCACCCTGAAAAGCATTTTAAGCCCACCAGGATATTGAATTCTAGCGAGTTTTCTTTGCAATTTGTAGACAATAGATTTCCAATAACAACTTGTAATTAGTTCATTTTCTCTTTTTCAGTCATTACACATTAAGTCCGCTGACATTTTGCAGATGGCATCTTTGGAAGTAAGAGAGATTTGAAAAAGATACTAGAGTTTGGCAATTCACACTCGGGCGCACTGGCTCTGGTGTGCACCTAATACATCAGACAGAAACAGCACCAGCGTTAGATACTCCCCCTGCCTCTTCATGAAAAAAAGCTGGACACTAATTCCTGAAGAAAAAGCATAAAATCACAATTTTAACCATGTCTACATTTGCCATTAATTCTGCTAAAACTCTATTTCAGGAGACTCTTAATTCACATCATACTACCAAAATATACAAACTAAGCAGAGTACAAAACTGAGCAGCAAACCCCAGTTAGATGAATTAGTGTCTGGTCTCAATGTGGAAACATTCCTCTTTTTGGCCTAAGGCAAAACCATGTCTCTCTTTCCGCTGGTAAGCACACAGCCACATACAACATACATCTTTCTCAATCAGAGCATTCTTAGTTTCTCCCCTGGAACCATATTTTAGCTTCCAAAGCATTTTTGCTCAGATTGAATTTGTCTTTCTTGCTACAAATTAATTCTGTGTTTTTTTCCTCTGAGAAAATACCTTTTACTACATTCAAAATGCAGCAAAACAATTGAGGATACAAACCAAAACTCAACTCTTGACAGCTGTTTTGGGGAACTATGAACAACACAGGGCTCTGCTGGAGCCCAGTGATATTATTTTAGGCTTCAAACTCAGAATTGAAGAGTTTCACAATGAGAAGAACTTTAAAAGAGAGAGAAAAAGAAATCACCCTTTTGCAGAATGTTTTTTTGAGAGCAAGGGATGGAAGAAAAAGAAAAAAGAAATAAAGGAAAATCAAAGCAATAAAGTTTTCCACATTAAAAACCTACCTGCCCACTAAAATGAACCTGTGAGTAAGGGTATCCCCAGGCGAGGCATCCTACCAGTCAGAAATTACATTTCCATGCGCAACAGGATGATTCCTAGTGCTCAAACCAGGCATCTTACACTGCATTTATGCATGAGGTAAAGAGTTGGGTGCTTCTGCAGCTGATCTAAACAGTAAAAAATACATTGAGAGCTGGCCAAAGGCACTTCCAACCTCTAACATGTGCCTGGAGCTCAGTTCCGTGCTGCAGCATGGGCACCAGCCCTGCATGCAGAGCCCCTGGGCACTGGATTCTATACCTCCACTTTGCTGAGCTGCTGCATTTACCTACAACACGCCACTGTTGGCTTGGTCCAAAGAAAGCCTAACAACCCAGTGTAAAGATCACAGCCTAGCTGTGCAAACGCTGGTTACTAAATGTTCTTGCGGTGGCTTGGATGCTTGGTGGTTTTCCCCATCATCCCTGCTGCAGAAATCAAGCTAAAGAGATTTATAATATTTTTTTAGCTTGATTTTTAACTTGGGGTTTTTTCAGCCATAAGGTTGCACTATTAAATTAATCATTCCAGTAACTGATTTTATCCTTAACTTTATCCTCAGTAACACAGCTGCACGTCATTTCTCCAGGCAAGCAGGAATGGGCTGCTTTGGCCAACTGAAGGAAACCTCATTTCTTTCCCCAAGGAGTTTACATCACCTCTAACACTGCCTCAAACCAAAAGCAGAGGCTGGTGCTCCCCGTTTTTGAAGTTTAGATATCACATAGCTCACCAAAGCAAATCAATGTTGGTAAGCTAATGAATTATTTCCAAGCTTGTACCAGTATCTGCAGTAACATGAAAGAAAAATCACATAGCAGGGAGATTACAGCTGAAGAAGCAGAGCATGGTACACAAATTGTCAATATTTTAGGACTATGATTTGATCCTGTAGATAAGCGTTGCTGCAATATCGCTTACGAGAACACCTCAAGCAAAAAATTCTATCTCACAATATAGTTGTCCAATATAATTAACTGGGCTTGACCAATCTAGCTGGAAGGTAGCAAACACCCAACCCTATGTGCCATCAAAGAGAACAGATTTGAAAGGTGTGAGTAAATGCTTCATCTGAACATGGAATTTACAGATGCAATTTCTGCTGGAACAGCTGGCTCGCTAGATGCACATGGAGAACATATATTATGGACATATTTTACCCAATACAGATACTCATTTTCATCATCACATTCCTTCAGCTGTGATGTCTATCAAGAACAGATAAACTGCTGAAAGCTTCCTTCCTTACCCAACGGCTCCCTCTCCCACTTGACCCAATAGCCCCTCTCTTTAAGTTTCATTCCCTCTTCCTCAAGGCAGAACTCAGCTTTTCCCCAGCAAGCATCAATCTCCACGCTTTTGGAACAATTACAAAGCTCTGCCCTAAAGTAGTTTCCAGAAAATCAGAAATACGCACACCTCAAAAATAAATCTGTTTTATACTCCACACTTCTAAGGAGCCTCCAAGGGATGCTTGGAGGGGTCAGGGATGGATGGCTCACTCCTCACTCACACCACTGCCTGGTGGGGAATACAGCCACTGGAGATTTTAGGATGAATGCAATAAATCTGGAGACAGGCCAACATCATTCACTGCTGAAACATACTCCTTTCAAACAATATTTGATGTTCTTTAAATAATAACATATCCATAGACGATGACATGTCTCTCATCTTAGAGAAACAGCAATTTTCTGCCTACATTCAACATATATGCATAAATGCTTGCAAAATAACAGCTGGACTGAAAAACAACAATTCAGTGTTTTTCTTTAAAACTACCCCTGTGTTTTGGGGTTTTTTTTTGTCCAAATAGGACATCAAGGATCTCAAAATGTTGCTGCAGAGCCACATGAATCTGTGTGATAGAACAGCTTTGATGGGCCATGCTGGGAAGCGCAGGGCATGCAAAGCAAACTCAGAAAGCCACGACAGTGTTGAGATGGAGAGATTACCTTGGGGTATAACTTCAACCTGACCTAGTGAAATAGAATCATGGAATGGTTTGCGTTGGAAGGGATCTTAAAGCTCATCCAGTTCCAACCCCCTGCCATTGGCAGGGACACCTTCCACTAGACCAGGTTGCTCAAACCCATAATGAAATGCAAAGTGAAGCTGTGAGGAAGGGTCAGGAGAATACTCTAATTGGCAATGAGCTAGAATTTAAGGGGATTTTTATCGCAGGGTTAATAGCTTCTTATTAGCTAAACAATGTTGACAAGATAATGCCATTTTGATGGAATGCATGTTTCCCCTCCCTTTGATATATTTGTATTACAAATTGACCTGTCCACATTGCTGATAATACAGATCTAGAAGAATACACTGATTTTTTTTCCTTCAGCTAGGCTGTCACATCTGCCAACCTGCACCTTGCCCATTATGGAAAACAACAGGAATGCCAAAAGTGACATGTCTAATTGTAACAACCTCCAGTCAGATACGGTTCCAGGAGTCATATCCAAAAATCACTCATCTGAGCATATTTAAGTATGACTCAGCTGGGTATGTGCTTGCCAATTCACCAGACTATCTTCATGCTGATTAATTAGATGCATGCTCTGCTTTAGGTCTTAGAACAACTAAGCCTTTCATTTATTACTCACTTATTGAATCTTTGTGACAATATAAAGAAAAGACAACAGACAAATACATTTGCTAGTACTCTATTTTTAGAATGTGAAAATCCTGAGATCATCATTAAATAATTAAAATCGTTTAATTATGGTCCAGAGCCTGCTTATCTAATAACATTTATTAATGACAAATTAAAGACACCTACAAGTTGTTCTTGCCATAGCTGCCAGAAGAGTACTTCATCCATCTTATACATTACTTATGTATGATTAAGGCAATTTGAACAGTGATACTTAGCTCTGTGTTAATAGATATTTCTAGGCATCCTCATACACACGAGCAGCTCCTAGAAATTGTATTCTGGGTGTTCAGAAACAAAAGAACTTTCAGAAAATCAGAAGAAGGATGATGGGGTTGGTAGGTGAGACGCTATTTCCTGTCCATAATTCAAAGCTGTGCATTAAGATGTGTATGAAAATGGTTAGCATGAGCAGAAATGAGTATTAAAAATAGTACCTATTGCCATGTACCGCTTGTAAGGGTGAAACTAAGTTTCAGGAGAGGAAAGAGGCTGGGTTTGCCTCATCCGTGCACTTTGCATTCATTTACAGCTAACCAACAGAAATGGGGATCAAAACGCCCTTTGAAATCTGTGGGTCTTGGAGAGAGAAGACAGGTCAAGAGAAAGCAAGAGACAAACAGAGGGAGAAAACGAATATTTTGAGTCTCTGTTAAGTTACACAGAGGCCAGGAGACTCTTTAAAACAAAATGCAACATCTAAAGCAGCACCGAATGACAAATTGGAAGCTCTTCACATCACCAAGGTCATCCTCAAACCTTTCCAACACTGCGGCACTATACCAGAACACAGTGCACCCAAACAGATGTGATGGAGGCTTTGAGAGAATAAATCAGATTGAGACTTTCTGATGTCACTGAATGCTGGTCATTATGCTCCTCAGCCTGCTGCCAGCATGCAGAAATGAGCAGCTTGGGTGGACTTCAAGCAACAAACCCATCACCTGAACAGGCCAAAACTACGAAAGATGTGCAGAATGTTGTACCCTGAAACTGCTCCTACAAGCCTAATTCTGGCTTATAGCAAAGCACAAACTTCATAAACACTCAAAGTGTGTGCTTAAGACAAGTGTTTGAAGTATTTTTAAGGGGGTTTTTTACTACATCATAACATAAAGGAAAAAGATAAAACTACACCCAACTGAAGTCCCCCAAAATTTCATAAGTACCAAGCAAGGAACTTTGTTTTTAAACTGAAAGCTGATAAGCCATTAACTGCCCTCAATAAAAGTGATGATTCTGAGGAAATTTAAAATACAGAAGTCAGTCTGATTTCCAGCTTCCGATGAAGAACAATTCTCTTCATACCCAAAAATCCTCTTGATAGACACTCATTGTTATGCCTTGGGTTCCGTTACAGTATTTTTGCAGTTTATCAATTACTATCTCTGTTCACTAGCTCATATTTTGTACTTGTCTTATTTTCATTGCCTACTTAGAATTCACTGAACCAAACCCTCATACAAATGACTCCTGGAATTCAGCTTCAAGTTGCTGTGACTTTGAGAACCCACTGATCCAAATATGCTCCAAATAACTGCATGTCAAGCCTTTATAGCAGGTTAATTCACTTTATGGCCTTCTTAATGCATGAGGTTTTATGTTTTACTGTATATCTGCTGTTTTGAGTGTGCTGCATTGAATTAAATGCATATGTGGTTCAAATAGGTCCAAGGTGACGACTGGGGCTAATTTTAAAGCACTTTAAACTGCCTTCCAGTACCTACACAGCCCAACAAGACATCTGGAGAGGGGCTTTTGACAAGGGCAGGGAGGGACAGGACAAGGGGAATGGCTTTAACCTAACAGAAGGGAGATTGAGATGAGCTCTTAGGCAGAAGCTCTTCCCTGTGAGGGTGCTGAGCGCTGGCACAGGGTGCCCAGAGAAGCTGTGG
>JAOEHY010026209.1:0-10775 GCA_025447955.1 Psilopsiagon aurifrons
TTTAAAACTTTCTAATGGGTTCAAGGCATTTTTCTGATGTGTTCATTCAGAAAAAAATAAATGCAATTATTGTCACATGATTTGGTCAAACCTGAGAAGAATCCCGTGTCACAACTGCAATCCCTACTATAGAAGAAATCCTTCAAAAGTCAGAAGAAGAAGTTGCACGGCTGCTAGCTAGTAAGGACACAGCTCTCCTTGTTCACTCATTACACCTACAGCTGTACAATCTTAATCTCGTATACCGATAGCATTTATGGAACCTATACAAGTGAAAATGCAGATGTTAATGGTTTAATTCACAACACATTAACATTTTGGTTTAATACGAAATGAAAAGGCTATGTTATGTCAAAGTGCATTGCCTTCACATGCAAGGGTGGGGATGGGGAAGTTTGCTTATCTGACCAGTTGTACAGGCAGCATCTGTCAGCAGCACAAACAAGCAGTGGGTAAGGGAGCTCTGTTGTCCTGTCCAGCCAAGAAAGCATCAGAAGTGCTACATTGCTTCCCTGCCAGGACACCCAGAGCAGCATTCCTTCTCAACAGCACCTCTTCATGTATTTTTGTGGTGCCTGGGACAGGATTGAAGCTGTAAAAATTGAGCAGCCTCCTTCCCTTCCCATGGATCAGATCTTGACGGCGCTGCAGAGACCATGGCTTAAACACTGAGCCAAGGCAGAGAAACCAACAGAAATTCCATTCAAAACCAGTCTGTGGCCTCCTCTGCTTCTTATCTGTGCCCTGGCTGGGGTCAGGCCAGCAAGAACTGGCAAGAGCACCTCTGGCACTGCTCCACATCCACAGCCCAGACAATGAAGGGATCCTGGGGAGAAATGGGTGTCATGCTGCCAGGCACCAGAGCTGCCTAGAAATACAGAGACTTTCAACACTACCTCTTAGCAAATCTGTAATCCTGGAGAATTTGTTCACAGTAAGCTGTTAGTCACACTACGCAGGATATACAGTTCATTGATGCACCACTAATCACAGCACCAGAGCAACTAATACAAGGCTTTGATAGGGTCACTGGAGCACTGTATTTCACCCAGCAGGGCTGAGAAATTACCTGAAGTGAAAATGAAGAGTAAATTAAATGAAAGCACACAGGAAAAACAGACTTGGTCATTTGAATTTCCAGAATTGCTTATCTTGTTTAAAAAAGCAATTATCAGATTTGACACAATGGCAAGCTAGTCCACACTTTCAATTCACCAGCAGTGGTAACTGGCACTTGCTTAGAAAGCTCTAATGTTTAATGCTAGAAATGCAGAATCAAATTTGCCTGAGATATAAGGTATGTTAGTCAAAACAGACAAATGTTTCAGCTGATGTTATGGTAGGTTATATACTGCAATAGCTCAGGAGTGTTCTGATAGAAAAAGCAGCAGCTCCAAAGGATAATAATCTTTTCAGGCATCTTACCTAAATGCCCCTGAGACAGAGTTGGCTTTAAGTGCATCAAGAGAAGATACGTGAAAACGTTCAGGGGCAAAGTCGAGCAAGTCAGCAAGTCAAAACTTTTCCTGACTCTGATTAGGATAAATGAATGTACAAGCTTCAATTTTTCTTTAATTTTAAAACTGTTCCTATTGCATTTTGCTATCACTCCTGTAATTTATTTATCACATATTCACCCTGGTACTGAGTTTCTCATACCACTGATCTTAACATTTCATATGCTGCTGTTTTGGGGCTCTTGCATCCCTGAAGATGTATTACTCCAGATCTCTGTGAGCACAATGGATTCTGAATATCCCACAGCACATCTTCCTGACATGGAAGTAGATCCAGTGTGCAGTAAATATGCAACTAATATCAAAACACTTCTACAGACCTGACCAAAGTGCTGGCTGCATTTAACTCTGAATAAGGAACAGATAGAAGCCACATTTTTAAAGAGGGATGACATTTCCAAGCACAAAACACAGGCCAGATTCTGAGGAGATACTTCAGATGGTCTAATGTTACTTGCTTTGTCAGATTTTTTCCCCAGAATGAAATTGTGCTGCTGCAGAGACCAAGACTAGGTAAGAGTTCAGTTCCGTCATCCACACATGACCTCACGTATCCTTCCTGGCATCCACCAGCTGCTCTGGACCCTATATGAACCTAGGGAGGGCACGTGTACCATCAGCCAAGCTAGATGGCTGCCCTTGGTCATCCCTTCACAAACCAATAGCTGTTTCTAAACCATCTGAAACCTGGACAATTGGTTCCCTCCAATTTCTGGTGGGCTGGGTGTTCAGACCCTTGAGGATCCTGGATTTATTTCTCCTCCAGATATTGGAGCACCACAAATGGAAGATGACTACAGTAATTTCTACAGATCTCACATATCAGCAGAGCATACTCATATTCTTCTCAAAGGAAGCTCTGAGACATTTCTTCCAGGGTGCACACATGCAGCAATCAAGAAAAACCACCAGCATTCCCAGGCAATTTCTACCCCATTAGGATGTAGCAGAGATCATATAGAAATGGTAATTCTCTGCTATATTTGAAGTGCTGCGTATTACGACACCTCAAACTCAAAACTTTCATGAAGGATAATCTTATCAGCCTCTTTTTCATTGGATGGGTACACTTCAACTTGAAACTAGTAATAAACTTTCCTCATGTTGATATTTCTTAAAAACCCCACATATTCTAAATAGGAAACCTAAAAAGTAGGCTAAATTCTAAAATAAAATATAAAATGCGATATACCTGAATTACCTTCTAATAAACGGAATGCAGCTGTGGGAGGGCATTCTCAGAAGGGAGGAAAGTCCTAGGAAACAAAATGCTTTTAGTAGAATGCTGAATGGTTTCATTGAGTATTTTTAGTCTGGCTTCGTGAGATGCTCTGCAAACATTTGCAAAACTCTAAAACGGAGCCAGTGTTTTGTCACTATCTTTGGTACAAATAATTTGTTAGGAACTATTTTGTTCTGGCACAGGGATATACCGAGAGAATGCGTGAACTGGATTGTTTTCTTAGGGATTAGTGTTGTTTGTCAACTGAAGGGTGTCTTTATGAGGGAAGAGCAAGGTGCCAAGAAGTACATTTCACCATGCCAAAATTAAAGGGAGGAGTTCAGAAGCAGTCTTTTATTATGTAATTAGTTTTATCAAATGACACAGATCAACTAACAGGAGATAACTAATAGGAAAAAGAGGTCTAATGAAAAAGTAAGCTATCAGCTTCATGCTCTCCGGAAAAGAATTATCTCTTTAGGTAAACAAGTACTAACTGTTGGGAAGTCAGACACAAAGTGCAAGGAATGGAAGTCTTCTCAGGATACCAGTCCTCAGTGGAGTTGAAACAGAGGAAAAAAGAAGTGGGATGAACTACACTGAGAAGAAGGGATGACTTATTATTACAGGAGCTAGTATTATTAGATTAAATTATTCCTATCTGGTTTATAGATATCCCTCTAGGCTTCAAGTTTGTATGTTGTTTTTTGTTTGTTTTTTGAAACACAAATCAAAGCATTGCTTGCCAGATTAATATCTCTATTCAAAATGAAAATTAGGACTACAGTAAGAAAAGCCACATTCACCTGTTCAAGAAGATACCAGAATAAGTTTTTTTATAGCTAGCAGAGAAAATGTCAGCTCACCGATCTTACTTTATCTTGATTGCCTCCTAAGACTGGAAAGCATTATCACAAAAGGAAATAAGAAATTTTATACAATATTCTGCTTTTCCAGAATAACAGAATGCAAGTTTCTGGAAGGTTATGTGTACTCAGGTATCCTTTCCATTATTTTCCCAATTGCATGATCTAAACTAGTCAGACAATTCAGACTCATGTGGCTCACATCCAGATTACATCAACTTCTAATTCTTAATTTGAACCATATTTTCACATTTCTCATTATTACTTGCTTATCTACCTTATATCTAAAATATGCAAAACTTGACCAACTATTTTAGGTAGTAAAATGACACCAGGCACATGTAACAGCACAAAGACAGTTAAAAAGCCTGGTTGGGGAAAGAAAGAATATCCAAAGATGAGGATTTAATTGACTGAAGACATATCCCCCACCAAGCACCTTGAAGAGACACACCACTGATCTTTACAAATATGCTTTGAGAGTTTTCAGTGATGCAACAGAAGAGTTCTATTATGCTATTCTTTCCCTTCATCCTCTCCCTCCTCCATCATCAGTGAATTTGCAAACACTTGGGACAAAGAATTTGCAGGAAAATGCTCTACCACTTGGAGTTGACAGTTGTATCCTTACTGCAGGGCTGTGGGGACCATAGGAAGGTTTCATATATATTTGCAGTACACTCTAGCAAGGACTGCTAGATACAGAACTATTAAAAGAACCTAAAAATAAGTCATTCTAAATGGAAATGCCAACCACTGCTATACCAGAAGTATGTTAAGAGCAGGCATGAGTTGTTTATGAAGCCTTGGCACATCCTGAGCAGGGCTTTGCCAGTAGACAGTGGTCTGTTTGGTTCCTGTTATCATGTGTTTCCATGCATGGAAAGGCTGAGTTACAGACAAAATCCTAGTTCAGATAAAACATCTTGACAATCCTGCATCCAGCTGACAGCATCTGCAAGGACAGAGAATTCAGCCTAGACTTAAACAGGCTAGACTTAAACTTGCTGATCCAGACTGTCACGACCCTGTCAAAAGAAGCACTGATATTCTCATTGACCTGCACATGGCACGAGTATCACCACTCTATCTCAACAGACTTAGTAGGGTGTTGGGTTGTGGTACTCCATAAGAAGATAGTCTAGGAAAAATACAAGCAAAAAGAAAGTGAGAGCACAGCGCAGGAATGCAAATGAGTGAGCTCACACAGGCACAAATAGAAAGCAGGTTTTGTTGAGGAATGAAATAGCCAGAAGATGAATTTATTCCATCTGCCAATCCACCTTTAAAGCCTGCAACAGCAAATAGCACAAGATTCATGGCTTCACATCTCCAAGTGACTCCGCAGAGTGGGGATTCTTTGCCAAAAATAGTCAGCCTTCACTTCCCTCCAGAGTCAGCCCTTGGCTGGCAAACCTTAACCACTGCGATATCCAGACCTGCACATGGATGAGGTCACTGGCTGTGATCAGCACATCAGCATGTGTGGTGCAAATCTCAGTGCACACAAGAGCCAACTTCTCTCATAATGTATGGTCCTTTGTTTGCACAAACCGGACAGTACCACTGTACTCTCTTTGTCTCTCTGACCCACCACCACCTCCTTCTTGTTCTTTCTTCCATCATTTTTTCTTACATTAGAATTGACTGCAAGGCATGATGCCATCATACTAGGGCAAAATCATCCTTGGCTCTGTCCACCTTGAAAAGACTAGCAGAGAATTAAAACCTGTTAAGCCAGGATGGTGAGCAGAACCAGAAAAGTAACCACCACCACCCTCACTATGATCAGCCAAAAATTCAGTCAACCATCTTTCTTCTTCAAAAGAACTTGCCCAAACTACAGATTACCATTTTAACGGCACATCTTTTCTCTCAGAAAGGGTTTCTAGCAGGCTTTGATTGTATGTGCTGTGCGCAGACACTGAATTTCCTAATGCCCTGCTCACTTTTTTCTTTAAATCCTTTCCCTCCTCTATATGGTGAGTGGTGAATGTTCATTATGTCTACCAGGGAACTAAGGAGCAGGGGTTCCTGGGCTCAAAATTCCATATCAAACCGTTTAATGCTGGGCAGTGATTTTCTGGGTTCACCTAGGCCACTCGAATTTATACAGCTCTACCTATAACATTATGAGATTACTCCTTCCATAAACGGGTATACATCCTAGGGTGCAGCCAGAGTGATCTCCTGAGATCATCATTTCTCCATGCCTATGGCATTCCTGCAGACAGCTCCTCTGAAAATTAGAAGCTTTAAGGCAGTGCTCTCTGCGCACAAACTTCCTTCTCCATGTCTCTCTGGGAAGTTTCAGCCTTCCTGCCCCAGCATCCTTGACACCAGACTTGTCCCGGTGGCACAATGTGAACCTGGGACAAGCTGAAGGAAAGGCATTCATGCTCACTCCTGCTTTTGCTGTAGAACCCTGGCATTTTCCATCTGGTCCTAGGAGTACTAACACTAGATGCAGAGCATTCCCAATCCATGGCTACAGTAAATACTGAGACCCCTCCATAAATATTGAGTTGGTTCAATATAGGAAAAAATTTCCTGCATATAGGAAAAAAATTATTATAAGGAATGTGGGCAAGAGAAGCCATCCAATCAAGAAAGCCTCACTTGACCAGACCATTGACTTTGCCTAGGAATACAGGCATCATACACAAGAGGAAAGTTATCTGCATTCAAGCTGCAGTTAACACCCAGATTCAGATGCTGTTTTTTACAAGGACAAGCTCTGTGAAAGGTCAGAAGCAATAAATCATGCTGCATTTTGGATCAACTTATTGTTTAGGACACATAACAGAAATATGAAAGCTTTTTGAAATTAACAGTGAGTGATAACGGGAGGCAAATGTAACTAAAACAACAAGGGTCTCTTAGCTAGAGGTAAAGAACATTCAGCCAAAGCCTTCCCCTGACTCCTACTGAGAACAATGCAATATAGAAATAACCAAAATCACGCATTAGAAGAACAAAGACTGAAGGCTTCCCATTATTATTTTCCTGAATTATTAATTAAAAGACAGCTTTCTATGTCATGACAGCATCTCAAATACGGACCTCTTATATGATAAATATACTGCATATATTTGAGGATGCACAAAAATCTATCATTATTCTATTACGTCTAGTAGTAATAAAGGACACTGAGCATTTGGTCCTGGTCCATTTTTTGCTGTTATAAAATTCAAACTAGGCTAACTGATGATAAGAATTTAACAGGTTTAACAAGACATGGGATTAGTTGCTGTCATACTAGGACAGAGATTCTTATGCATGTTAAGTGGATTATTTAATTGATATACATTTCAGCAGAACACACTGGGTAAGAGTATGTTGCATACATGTTAAAATGAAAGTGCTATTGTCAATACACATAAGTGGGAACTGTGACACAACCTGTTGCTAAGGATTATCCAATACATCCTGTGATTTTCACATGCTTGTAATTTTACCAGACTAATTGTTTGGGCTGAAACTTTCCATGTTGGATGTGTGCCTCAGGCTATTTTTGTCTTCCATCAGCTAAAACTGTTCAATGATTTCCAAGATAAAAGCCAGGAAAAAAAAGACATTGTTTTACAATGAAAAAAAACAGTATCTGGTTACTCCTCCAAGAATTCAAATACCCTTCTTGTTCTCAACAGGCAGAAGGTGCATTTTAGTCGGTGAAGTGGCTTTTGCCATGTCAGTTAAAACCAGCTCAAATCTGATAACACTCCAAACCTTGTAAGAGGTGGTAGATATGGGCTTTAATGTCAGGTACCACTGACAAGCACCATCCTCATCTGAGGAGAGGAAGGAGGGATGCCTTCCCTACCACTGCTGCTGCCTGTGATGCAACCCAGGATGAAGGTCAGGCACTGCGAGAGCAGGACCAGGCTGACTCAACAAAAACCCAAACCTGCTGAGAAGAGGAGAAAGAAGGTAGATGGGGTCATGGGCAGGGTACAGCTCTTGACTTTGGAAACTCTGTTTTGTGTGCACAGCACTTAAGAATAAAATGAACTTAAAAGGAGATCATGGCATGGTAACTTATAAATGGACAACACAAAGCTAACATTCTCAGGTACCAACTATAACATGCTGCTCCTAAATATTTAGGAACCTTCATGCATGCATTCTGTTATTTATACTAAGCATCCCCATAACAGCAGCCAGACATAAGCATTGTTTATCAGCAGATTCCTCTTTTTGAAGGGTATATAAACTGTTTCCTTGATTAGAAACCTATATATAAAAAATGAGACAGAGGAAGGACCTCAAAAGATGATGAAACTGATACCTCTGAGTTTCTCATGGAAATTTATGCCTTTGAAAATCTTCCCTGTCTCCTTACAAATCCAGCTATAGATAACTTCATTTCAACAGTCCTGGGAGAAGACACCGGAGCTACCAAGCATGACTGAGAATAAACCATTAAACAAAACTCTTTGGAAAGACAGTGTATTTACTCTATAGCTACTGTATACCCCAGCACACACCTCCTTAGACGCATACTGCCCTGCTGTGGTAGCAGCATAGAGTTGGTGTGGGCAAAATCCCTGTGTCCCTGACTTTGGAGCAGCCAGAGCCCAGACCTAACTCCAGCATGATTGCTCCACCAGAGCTATGACATGCCATTGCACCCAAGGTAATCATGCCAGAAGGCAGTGGCAAGGACCGGGAAGCCCTGAACTGATCTCCTCTGCAGGCCAGTGAGCAGGACAGGTACTTGGCCTCAGAAAAGGAGGATTGCTGACAGTTTTTACTGATTTCTGCAGTGATTTTTGAGCAACAGACAGAAAGGAAATGCAAGCATTGGTTAATCATTTACATTTCTTGTGTTGGTTGCTCAATATAGAGCAGGCATTGCACACGCAACTACACTATGGTCCACAGTTGAAATGAAATAAGGCAGAAAACTTTCTGTGACTGACAGTTCAAGGCTGTGCCCAGAAATTATACTTAGAAATAGACATAGAAATCTATCAGTTTAAATTATTGATTATAATACTTATTCCCCCCACCCCAATGTTCAGTATCTGTTGTTCACCTGTTCTCCTTTCAGCACAGAATTCCACTTCCCGCAGCTAGTGGATTATATGATAAATTAGTCTAAAAGGCAGAAGATGAAAAGACATGCTAGCTGAGCAGCTGGACTCTGCCTTTCTTCTTGCCCCAAACAGTATTATTTATTCCCACAGATATATAATTCCATAGCCACTATGACAACACTATTTTCATTGATTATGTGCTTATTAATGCCAACTTTCCTTCAGCAAAGAAAATCACTGTCTCCCAGGAGAGAGGTGATTTGTAATTTCATAACTGCAGTGCCTCTTAAGTAGTTCTAACAGGACAAAGTACATCTCATTTTACAAGGATGGCAGAATCATTACACAGCACAGTTCTAGAACCTTTTCAGAATGCAAGCATTTGCTTAGAGACAGAAATAAAACAAACCTAATTCTATGTGAGTTACTATTTTTCTTATTATTTAAGAACTGAAACATACTGGAACTCTGTGTATCATGTGCTTAAGAAGTCAAATGCATAAACCCAAGAGATTCAGAAAAGTTAAGACCTTGAAAAGTTTTCTTCCATCATTTTAATGTAAACTATTAGATAACATTTGAAGAACTGTGGTGAAGAAAAGGAACACAACTGACATTTCACAAGAGATGTACTTGATAAAGACAGATCTACTCTCCAGTTGCATTTCTCTACCGCATAGAACTATTCCCATTAGCGCCGGCTGATGTGGCATATGCTCCCAATAAGGTGGGAGGAGAGTAGCCTCAGTGGATACATAGCTTCTCCACCCCCTGCAATTTTGGATGCATTTGGTCTTAATACTTGTTGCTGTAATTACTTCTGCCCTACAAAAATTAGCTCTAGAGCTAGCAGGGGAATCAAACTATAACTTAATACTGCCACTTCCTGATTTATATTTGAGCTAATTGCTAAACAGCCTACTAGAGACTTGCTAGATCTGGCCCAAAAGTTACTATCAATGAATTATGACACAATGTGTGTTGATGAACATGAAGTGAAAAGGATTGCCTCAGAAAAGCAAGACAAAGTACCAAGTGAATTGGAAATGGTCTATGAAAGGCAGAGGGCATGCACTGTAGGTCTTTCATGCTCTGATTGCTTTTTGTGAGCTTGATTTATATATAATTAACCACTTTTTTTCCCTGCAAACAGTTTCTTTCGAAGCTGTGCTATCATTTTTACCCCCCATCCTCACTTAAGCCGTAACCACGTAACGCAGTCCAGCTTAGAACAGTGACAACTGAAACATGTTGCCCCAGCAAGAGTCCAAACTCTCGTCTCCCTCCTGCTCTTCCTACCAACACAAGAATGAAAGAAATACATAAACTGCAACTCTCAGTGTAACAGAGCATTGGCCAAAATTCAAGCTCAATAATCAATTGTATTCTGCCACTCCAAATTCCGACATTAGGCCAACTAACAGAAATAACTAATTTTTTCCTCTCATAGGCAATAAGTTTTTGTATGGCTAATGGACACAGCATTCCACCTTGGACAGCTGGGAGTTAACTGGAGAGAAAGATTAGGTATTTACAATACCTGGATAAGACGATAGCAGCAGATGAAGAGTACTGTAGTGAGTTTGAAGTGTATGTCAACTCAAAAGCTAAATCATTGTTCTCTAATTACACTTCCCATCAGAGAATAAAAGCACAGATGATCATACAGGACAGGCAGCTGTCACAACTTGGTGTCTGAGTGACTATAGCATGGACTGAACGATTTGGGATAGGAGGGTATTTGAGACAAATCAGATATGCTTATAAAAAGCTGATAAATCAGTAAGGTAAAACACATTTAAATATAGCACTAGCCTTCAATAACACATAGAAGGCATCCAAACAATTTCAGTCTAAGGAATATGAAGCATTAAAATTATACCATGTTCTTAGCCGTAAAACAAATCAGTACCTCATGCCACTATTCAGTAAATTACCAATACATAGAATCATAGAATAGTTAGGGTTGGAAAGGACCTTAAGATCATCTACTTCCAACTTCCCTCACGTGGGCAGGGACACCTCACACTAAACCATGCCAACCAAGGCTCTGACCAACCTGGCCTTGAACACTGCCAGGGATGGAGCAGTCACAGCTTCCCTGGGCAACCCATTCCAGTGCCTCACCACC
>JAOEHY010026209.1:10875-55551 GCA_025447955.1 Psilopsiagon aurifrons
CGACCTGCTGGTCACGCTCCTTTTGATGCAGCCCAGGATACGGTTGGCTTTCTGGGCTGCAAGAGCACACTGCAGCCAGCTCATGTTCATTTTTCTATCGACCAACACCCCCAAGTCCTTCTCCGCAGGGCTGCTCTCAATCTCTTCTCTTCCCAACCTGGAGCTGTGCCCGGGATTGCTCTGACCCAGGTGTAGGACCTTGCACTTGTCATGGTTAAACTTCATCAGGTTGTCATCAGCCCATCTCACAAGTGTGTCAAGGTCCCTCTGGATGGTGTTCCTTCCCTCCAATGTATTGACTAAACCACCCAGCTTCGTGTCATCAGCAAAATTGCTGAGGGCGCACTCAATCCCACTGTCCATGTCACCAACAAAGATGTTAAACAAGATCAGTCCCAACACCCATCCCTGAGGGACACCTCTCGTTACTGGTCTCCAGCTGGACATTGAGCCATTGAGCACAACTCTTTGCATGCGGCCATCCAGACAGTTCTTTATCCACCGAGTGGTCCATCTATCAAATTGATGTCTCTCCAACTTAGAGACAAGGATGTCATGTGGGACAGCGTCAAACACTTTGCACAAGTCCAGGTAGATGACATCAACTGCTCTACCCCTGTCCATCAGTTCTGTAGCTCCATCACAGGCCACCGGATATGTCTGGCAGGATTTCTGCTTTGTGAAGCCATGCTGGAAGGAAAACTATTATGATACCTGTGCTACACACATAACATAAACCACTCATCACACTAGGATTATAATTTGAGTTTTATTCTGAGGCTGACAGATGAACACTACAACCTTAAGCAGCACTCTTACAAGATTTTATTTATTGCATACTTTATGTGTACCTGTAAAGGACTTAATGCGTTTCTTTCCCTTCTCATACAAAAAAGTGTGCATCATCACTGAAAAAACCACCAGGCAAGGCTAGCATGAAGAGTTTTACTAGTATTGCATGTATTTGACAGTGACAAAACCAGGTGCAATTCTTTCTGAATACTGAAAATATCACCAATAAAACCTGCTGGTTTGTTCCTTCATTAATCTGGTCTGTGCCATATTTGCTGTTTATGTCACTGTTTTATGGATGCCACGTACCTGAAGCCTAGAGATTGTATCCATACAATCAGCAAAAGACATTAACATATAGTGACAAACTAATTTTACATTGGTCATATTACTATGAAGAATATATGCAGTACATGTTGACAAAAGCATAGGATTGTTCTCCATGAACCAGATGTTAACTTTCGATCCTCTGTTTCTATTTAGTTTGGGTTTCTGAAAACTCTTCCAATTCTAAATCAGAAGCAGGGTAATTTCAATACAGCCTCACTTGAAACTTGGTGTTGGAGCAATTAATTCAACATCCATCCAATTCTTCATTCATTCCACTCATTTTCAAACTGCAAGGCATAAAGCCTCTCCTATTTTTATTTAAATGATGTCCAAGATACAAGCATAACACCCACCGCATATTCTGATGCACCCTATGCATGCTTTTGAGATTTACATCGAAGTTAAAGCATCGAGGGCTTGGTCACCTGCTCCCTGGTCAACACCACACTGACATTATTTGACTTCCACAATTTTTTTATATTGAAGTCAGAATTATCCTGTGCATGCAAACACACATAAAAACCGTAACAATAACTGCCTGTCCAAATATACTACTTTCCGTTACTAGGTGGAAAGGAGTGATCAAAGATTACCTCCATGCCAGTGTTTGCTTTAAACTGAAGCCTGTTCTCAGAACTATCACCCACAAATGTCTGAAGACTGGCAATGCTACAGCTCTCAGTGGAGAAACCCAATTCACAGGAGCTCTCATCCTCCTGATCAGATCTGTAGCTCATTGCTACATAGACACTTTCTATTTATTTCAGTTTCTTAACTATCCACACTAATGCCAGGTATGGGAGACCACAATACATACTGCCTTCAAAATGCATACTGGAACTTTCCAGGTCTCCAGTAAACCAGTAGCAGGAGTTAATTCACATCTTTTGTAGATCTGTAATATAATTCCACTGATTTAAGTGCAATTAGTTTCAATTTACGCATATGACAATCAAGGGAAATGCAGTACTGCAGACTGGGTATTTCACTTTTACTTTTCACCAAGGTATAGATACCCAATGCTTTTTTCTTTGTGGCAGGTGTTTATTGTGTAACGTCATTTGCTTTAGAATGGATTATCACACAACTCTTATAAGCATGGTCATTAACATCATGGCTTTCTCGCTTTCACCCATACTATTCCTCATCTAGGAAAGATTTGCAATACACAATAAAAGAGCTTGAATACTGTTGCAGTGCCAAAACCCTTAAAAAGCATCCCAAACACTTGTAAATCGTGCTTCCTTCCTCCTCTTGGTCACAAAATGTAATTACAGCTGAATCTAAGCACAATGCACAAATTGTTCTCAGTGTTTTGTATGTTCATTGACCCCTCTATATACAGATTCTAATGCTCTTTAGAAGTTTGCATTTACACAGGCAGACTCCCCACAATACCCAGCTAAGAAAACCAGATTTTACGATTAACTGACTATCATTGCACCAGGACAAGAAGTGCTTTTCTTGAAACAGTATTCTCAGTTTGAAGAGGATTCATTTACTTGCTTTTCCAGACAATGTACTGAACAATCCCCTCAGTCTCTTCTGGCAGCTCAGACAGACCACAAGGGAAATTTACTCTCCTAAACTCAGAATGATCAATAAAGCGGAGAAGCTGCTAACTCATGTATATCCTTAGCTCTAGTTGGGTATCCTGAGCAGGAGGAAGGGAGGCAACAGGAGCAATGTACACACTCTCCCAAGCAAAGACTTAGGATTAGTCTTCTCAGGATCACACCTCAGGGGGCTAGTACAAAACCAAACCATCCTAGATGTCCTGGTTTCAGCTGGGATGAAGTTAATTTTCCTCCTAGTAGCTGGTGCAGTGCTGTGTTTGGGCTTTAGTCCGAGAACAATACTGATAACACATCGATGGTTTAGTTGTTGCTTGGTAGCACTTACCCTGATCAAGGACTTTTCAGTCTCTCACGCACTGCCAGTGAAAAGAGGCACAAGCCAAGAGACAGGACACCTGACCCAAAGTAGCCAAAGGGGTATTCCATAGCACAACACACCATGCCCAGTACAGACAATGGGGGGAGTCACCTGGAAGGCTCAGATAGCTCTTGGGTCTGGGTGGGCATTGGTCAGCATGTGGTGAGCAATTGTACTGTGCATCACTTGTGTTTACTGGGGTTTTCTTGTTTTGGTTGCTTGCTTGCTGTTTTCCCCTTTTCCCCTTATACCTCTCTCCTTGTTATTTCCCTTGTTATCTCAACCTGTGGGTTTTACATTCCTTTGATTCTCCTCCCCATCCTGCCTGGGGATGAGGAGAATTTCCAGGGGCAGTGGGAACAAATGGCTGCCTGGTACTGCGTCACCAGCTGGGTTTAAACCACAACTAGAGAAGGGAAAAGAGTCTGCTATGATCCCATTTATTAACTCACATCCAGGTGGCTTCTTAAGGATATTGGACTTTTCCAAATACAGCATTTAAAGGAATGAGGAATTGGATTCAGGAATTCGCTACGCAGGCCACCGCCCTTAAATAATAAAACTCATGTATAGATTCTAAGTATACAGATACAATAAGATATACTATGTGGATATAGTTATGCTATATAGATTCTCACCTACAGATCCCGATCTCAACTTCAGCACAATTTCCTGGATGCCTTTAAGGAAAACCCCAAATCAATGGAGAATCCAGAACTTTCTCTACATATTTGAAATTTCTGCTCACAGCTGCTAGTTTTTTCCCCAGAGTTGGAGGCAACTCTTGGAATGCCTCAGGCACTTGAGGAACAGAGTCCAAACTACAGCAAGTCCTTCGGGTCTTAGAAGAACTTTTGCTATTAAATGCAATATTAGCTCTCTCCTTGTAAAGCTTCATTTGTTAATTCAGGAATGGTAACCATGGAGGCAAATGCATTTGAGCCTATTTTTTTTTCAGCCATTCATGAGCTTTACAAAACACTGAAGATCTTCCTCACAGGAAGATCACAGGACTCCTAATGAATATAGCAATAATTTGGTAAATCCTACAGAGTATTAATCTGAAATAAAGACTGAGCCTTTAAAAATCTGTAAGAAAATGTGCAAGAAAAGCCGTAAAAGTCACAATACTAATGACAAAACTTACTGCAATAAAATGGCAGGCCCAGTTCCCTAAGATTTCCAGAACACCTGAGACATTGCTGAGTCTTAGTAACTTAACTAGCAACAGTCTGATGCAAGGTATATCGGCAGGATTAAAAAGCCTTCTTGATTTCACAGAATAAACTGAACCATCACTTGGAAAAAGGACTCTGGTAATGCAAGGGTACTGATGATTCTAGTTTACTACTAGTAGTTTACTATTTTTCATGAGTATTATTCAGTTCTTCATTTCCTCACTGATTTTATACCCTTTGTCAGGGACTATTGCTGGTTTAACCTGACTTGCTGATACCACTATAAGCAAGAATAGAATCAGTTTTGCAGATTTTAACTGCAAGACAGCTAATGACTGAAAAAATATATGAAGATCTTAATCAAGAAAATCTTGAACATAAACTTAAAAATGGCTCACACAATGGAGCCATTGTTATAGAATTACCGTACGTTATACACATCACACAAATGCTGCTTATATTTTGTTTTACTGACATGATAAATTACCAGCCTTGTTCACTATAACACATAATTTAAAAGTATCTGCTCAGATAGGCAGCGTAACTACATTTATTACACATACGTAGACACCTGTGTTATAAAACATTAACTGCGTCAGAATGACCATGCTGGAATCCTCTGGTTCTCATCCAAGAGGAAACACATTGAAAGCTTCACTGAATTGCCCTAAGAAGCCTTCAATTCTATAATGAGGAGATCATTATCCAAAGCAGAAGACATTTTATGACCTGCTCATCTCCATGTTAAAAAGGCTAAAGAAAAAATGCTAAGTTTTGGTCATTCTGCCATTATTACATCAGATGAAGACCAACATTAACACTTTTTTCCTTGCGAGAAGTGGTCGACAACTTTACAGCCAATCTGGTCCCCTTATACACAAATATTTAACTCTTAGAGGAAAAAGGCAAAGGCAAAAGGATGAAAAGAAAACAAAATCCCACTATCAATTTAAGGAACAGAAGGTTTACTACACTCTACAGCATGTTTCCAGGCACTGCCCCAGCATGAGGGGGCATCTTCCACAGAAGACAAACTTCTAGAGCCTCTGCTGGAGGTCAAGTGGGACACAACACCCTCTGTGACATCTCAAGTATCACGGCATCAGCATGTTGGCAGCTGAACTGAGACATTAGTTAACACTCCCAAACATGAGACTGCAATCAATCAAAGCCAGACTTCATGATTCAGATTTGGTATTGAAAAGCCTTCTCCATTAGGAGTCTCATGGGATTCACTGATGACCGCAACCTCTAGGGGATTCCACATAGGCCACACCAGTAGATGAAAGGACACTCCCAAAAGGTTTTTGTGACTTTGCTTTCCAAGATATCTGTCTTGGTCAGTGCATACCTTGGTGCTGTTGTATCTTTCCAAATACCATAGTTTAATAAAATAAATTGAGACTAGGTGTTCAAAACCTGCATTCTGTTTGCTTTTACTCATTGTTCCAAGTTCATTTTTCTGACAGGCAAAGTTTTGTTTCAGGCCATCGCTATGGTAAGATAATATAAGATGTATAAGGTATAAGATAAAAGGTATACAGAAGATAATCTGCCAGACAGATTTCAAAGTTGTCTTCAGCTTCAAAGGTCAGTTACTCCAGCTCTACAGGCAAGCTCTCGCACTAAGCCAAAAACTCCTTATGAAATGTTCAGTGATTAAGAAGGGTGTGTACATGAAGAAGATTTAATAATGTTGTCTCCTGGCCAGACTAGTTCGAACAGCCCTTCTTCACATTTGTAACTTTGCTTAAATATTTCACCAGTATGGTACAGATGTATTGTACTACCACTTACTCAAAATCAGTGAACAACTGAACAATTATTCAGATAGAAGAATACAGGGAAATATCAACTAATTATGGAGCAGTGTAATGGCCTTTACCATCTGAGTTCCAAATTCTTCTGGTAATGGCAAACAATGATAGCAGGCATCCATATATTTTGTCAACAATGCCATTAGATTTAAGATTGATCAAATGGATTTCTCTGTAAAAGTTCACGACCATGGCAATACATTTCCATTCCTACCAAGCACAAAGATGTTTTGTTTATTTAGCACTAAGCTGAACAATGGACCAATTCAGTCTCAGGGCACGACTGATTTCCAGAGGTCCTGAAAATAAACTCTTCAGTAGACAAGTATTTTGATGTCTCTGCCATGGGAGAAATAACCCTAAGTAAGGGAGGAGGTAGAAAGTAAGTGAAGACACCCTTGAGGTACACTTACTGCAGGACATTGCCCAAAAGCATCTTTTCCACTTCTCTCTCATTTTTTCCTCAAAGCATTGCATGAGTGTAACGAAGCTCTTCTGAAAGTATACTAATAAAGTTTTAGTGGCACTGCTTTTTTTTCTTTATAATTTCACCACATTAAAAAAAGAAAAAAAACAACCAAGAAGATCCCCAAAATCTTACAAATCCCTCTTTCCTCAGCACTTGTGAACATATTAAGGAGAAAATTTTGATATTATAAAATAAGGTGATTTCTGCATACTGAATGGTCCACAGAGAGCAGTGATGCATCTCTGATGGTGATATGCTTCAATCTTAGGCAAATAATTCCAGGATTTTTTTTTTCTTTTACAATACCCGCAAAGGAAATAATTACTGATCTAGATAAATATTTCAAAGTTCAGTTCAGAGCTTTACTTAGATTTTAGACTTTGTTTTGCCTTTTGATTTTAGGGCTAATTTATCTTATTATCCTCCTTCGCTAATAAGGCTGCGTATTAAAATTCTGTGTCCTTTTCTATATGATAATTAAAAAAAAAGTAACTGAGCATACTATGATGCTCAGTTACTTTTGTCTGATGAACAGACTGCCTTGCAATACACAGATTGCTTTGGAAAGCTACAATAAGAGAATAAATTAGAAGTATTGTTAATAAATTTAGCAATGAATAATCACAGGTCTAAGAATTATCAACTTCCGGTACTGCTTGATCTAACAAGTAGGATAATAAAACACCTCATTTTTGAATGGCATTGTCAATCAATTTTATGCAAATACTTTCATGCGACTGTTCCTTTTAAAGAGTTTCATGGAAACTTGAAATGAGATGGTTTTGTTTTAAAGATTTTTGCTCTGTTGTGAACAGGCAGTAATGCTGTTAGTGCTCCTGCTCAAAAAAGCTTCAAATCTGGTATTTGCTAAAAAAAAAAAACAAAACCAGAGGCAATTCTCAAAACATAAGAAGAAATAACTCAACCGGAAGTTGGCACTTGGCAACTCCAGGGGGATTTTTTTCCTAAGTCTACAATTACAGCTTATGCATATCGCTATAGTCACAATATAATTATTGCTTATTTTACACTTTTACAAATGGAGGACAATATCAGAAGTCAGTACCCCAGACTCCCAATATATTTTCTGACATATATAATGCTTATAACCAACATAAGATCTTTACAACTTCCTCAAGCATCACATAGCAAAAATTACATGAATACCTATTAAACTAGGTAACTAAGTTCTGATCAAAGGCTTTATCTGCTTTCATAGGTATTCTTTCTTGTGAAAAACATTAGGATTTTTTTCAATATATATAAAACTGCCAAATCAAGCAGCTCACCCAGAACAGGATCCTACAGTTTAAACTTATTTTTTGAATGAAAGGTGAAAAATCTTTTGTACTAAATAACAAGATAACAATCAATATGCACTACTCAGTTAATTTACTCAGGGCTGTTCAGCTATTTGTAGTGCACTCTACCTGCATCTGCTTGGATATCCAAGGGTCATGCACAATCTTGATAACTAGGAAAGGGAAATCCACTCTCCATGATACTGGAAAAAACAGCAAGTGCCACGTTTCCAACAACATATGAAAACTTTATGTAGTAGTAGCAAGATCAAACACACTCGTGGTCCAAATCTAACTGAAAGCCTGCTGTTTAAATAGCCCTGGCTTAGATGTGTGAAAAAGGAAATCAGTGAACGCTGACCCTTTAATTATTTAGGGCAAACAATATTATTAAGTCATGTTCCCATTTAATCTCATTTCTAAACAAGTAAGTCTCAAAAACTTGCTCCTCCATTGCAGGAAAATCAATTTTATTATCTCAGTGATGAGAATGATTTTTGCCAGCTGCAACTGAAATGGCTAAAATTGGAATACCTTCAGAGATCACCAAAACCTTCAGCAAAAAAATCAGGGTTTATGTTCAGCTACATGGCAAGTATCTCAAGAGTAGTAACTGTGTATCTCTTGCAACAGGATGCAGAAAATGTGTATCTGTGTTACACCATACAAAGTCATATGTGTTTAATTATTACTAAATATATAACAAAGTGTCTTTCAGGTTACTGTAACTTCTCACTAAAATAATGAAATTGCTTGTAGAAGTGCAGACAGATAACATAATGTAATGCTACCCTACTAATGTATCATTTGAATGCCACACAAGCTAAAGAAATCTGTCATAACGCTCCGCACAATACCGAAGAGTCAAATGCTCTATTGTACCTGTCAAACAATTATTTCCTGCTTTTTATCACTGAAAGTGAGTGCATAAATATTACGCTTACTTGCAACACAATGATCTGGAATTCAGAAAATTCATAGCTAACATGGATAACCTAAACAATCTATTCTTGTGGAATTAATGAGAAGTCACATGCCCAAGAATGGGACAGAGTCCCTGCAGTGATTGCACTGGATTTATTTTAAGCCATGTTCACCTTGCATGAAACAGTAAAGTTTCAAATTAGAACATCAGGACATCTCTGAGCTCCAAGGATAAAATGAGGCATCAAAGAATTAAAACCAAAATTACTATTTTAGCTTCAGATGTACTTTTCAGGAACTAAGCTTGCTCTGTGTTTTCATTACAAGCTGCTGACACCCTTCATGGGAAACATGGTTATTTTAGACTTCTACTGCAGCAAACAGCAATGGCAATTCCCTCTGAAATGCTGGCTCCACACTGGGGCGACCTCTGCATTTTCCAAAAGGGAAGTATAAATACTGTGTACAGCTATCAACACTGACTCATCATTCCGGGGGATTCATCATTGCCTCCTCCCCACACAGCCACCAGACCTTCCTGCAAACCATGGGATGCCATAAGAGGAGGAAGACTCCAATTCCAACTGCTCCTAGTTTGCCTCTGCAGGGATGAGCAACCCAGCCACTCTGCGCAGAAGGTCGCACAGGAACAGTCCCCTGAGGGGAAAGGTCTGGTTTCAACATGCCTTGGTTTCAGCATGACCACCCATTTGTACAGGAGACAAGCCCCGGCCATAAACTAGCAGAAACACTGTCTAGAACACTCTAGGTCACAGTTCTATCACAAAGCATAATCACCCTGCTGTGGGAGATTATCACCTTGTAACATGGGGACTCAACAGCAGTTATTTTAATGAAACTAGAGTCACTTTATATATATAAAAAAATAAGATTTCAGGTAAATAATAAAATTAAGTTGAATTCAAGCACTAATGAAAGATTATGTGTAAATATAGTACCACCATTATCAACAGAGAACACCTCTTATGAGGTCACAAGTAGCAAAATGCTCTTGGCAGTACTTACCCAGTTCTGATCAGCAGGTAGAGTTTAAAACAAAAACAAACAAACAAAAACCCAAAACCAAAAGGCACTAATTAAAAAAAACCAAAACAACCAAAACCCACCCCAAATAAAAAACACAACCTCAAGAACAATAGGAAGCAGTGTCATCTCAATGAAAGTGATGATTAAAGCTTTTTAACTCCATTTATGAACCTTCCCAATTATTTACTGTCACACTGAGTAACACCCTGAATTTAGCAGCAGCATCGAAGCAATCTGCAAATCGGAAGTGTAACACAGATTTCAAACAAAGGACCATTGTCACAGTGAGAAGCCTGCCACAGATAATCTCATTATTACAATAATGAATGCTCTGAGTCATAAAGTGGCAGCAGCAATGTTTCCGGTTACAATCACTTGTTTACATAAAGCACACCTGGGTGATGTACCCAACAAATAGATCCTTAGTAATGCTATGTAGTTTTATAAAGACAAAACCTTGAGACAGTATAGCCAGAGTTAAAAGGTAATTAATTTTTCTATCATTATGTGTTTCTTTCCCTTCTTTGCGAAAAAGGGAGACATACCTACTCCTCCCTAGCACATTTTGCTTTCCACACTAGTCTAAAACACTTAAAATTCAGGATGCAACCTTACGCAGACGCAAGTACTCAATACTCAAGTAGCACTAACCCGTGCCCCAAGGAACCCATGCTGAGTGGCCAGCACACACAGGTAACCCACATCCACTACAGGTACCAAGCAGTGCAGCTGCCTTCACAGTCCTTGTTCTGACTGCAGAACAAAGGTGCAGCAACATGTACAGGGTGAGGCTGCTCTGTGTTTGTGCAACTGCCATTCACAAACAAGAAACCAACTCAATTTAAGTGCAGAACTCAGCAGCACTGTAACTTCCCAAATTTTTCCCAGTCCTGGGCAGCCAGGAGCCCAGAAAGTGATAAAACTATTAATTAGAATTAAAAACCTGAAGCCTAGGAGAACACACAAGTGTATAAAGTAAATGAAGTTTCTTTACGAGCATATTCCCAAGCTGAACACACATTATAATTCGAAATAGAGGAAGTGTTTTGCAAAAGCATTATGTAGATCTGAAGCTGCTTTTATGTAACTCCATTTATTGGTGAAACATGTTGTATCATGTTTTTTAAATAACAGAGAGATAAAAGTACAATCATTGAGATATTTGCATATTTTGTAGTACAAAGAAATAATGTATGCCAACAGAATATTTGTTGTCATATTACCTTCAAACAAAATAAATAAGGAAAATAAGGAATAAGGGTTGATTTATTACTGTGCACCTCAGGATGTAGGATGGTAAAATTCCACTGACTAATTTAAATGAAGGTCTAGTAAAAGTAATGGAAAAATTCCTATTAATTTCATAATTCAGGACAAATAAGTGGTATGACATTTTTATTAAAACAAGTTTTATTAAAATGCTGATTAATATGATTTTATGAATTTATCTTACTTATTGAAAGCATCTGAAGGACTGAGTTCTAAACTGTACTTTCTTCAACCTGCACTTTAAAGAAGGTTTATGCATACTGTACCCTTCATAAGTAACGAGCTGACTTGAATGTGTTGTACTGCAAAACCCAGCAGCACCTCTGCCTCAGGACTTGGTCACCCACCTTTGTGTTCTGCTGCTGCAGCCCCTCACGTCTCCCCGTCAGTTTGATTTTTTACCCCACTGTTAGCATTGGGACCCTTTCCATAACCTGACTGCTCTAATTCTAATCTCCCAACCTTCATGCTTAATAAACCGCAGATCAGTTTGTCGACCCTTCCATGGTAATGTTGGCCTCAATCAGCAAAAACAGTTTTCTCCCCTCCCTTGTGCCCCACTGCAGAAGGCAAAGAGGGGAAAAGCAGGAGGAAGGAAGGGGAAAAGAAACTTCAGCATGCACATATACATGTTTACACACATGCATACACATATACATAAATATGTATTTATGTGTCTATAGTATACCTAAAGTCTGATTTACAAATATAGGACATATATCTAATTAGAAATGAAAGGTGAATTACTGAATCCACAGAATCATTAGCTGCTTTGGCTAATTACGCCAAGTTTTTCTTCCATTTACATCAGGCAATTTTGGAGCACAGCTCACTGGTAAACCAAATCCAACAGCTGTGGTTTGATTCAGTATGTTGGTCATACCCAGAAGAAGTCCTATGAAAATTCTGTCAACGAACCCCAATGCCCATGAGGGACATGAGGAAGGTGTGCTCACACCACTGCAGGGTTTAGTGCTTAAGGGAGCAAACAAAATGGTACATAAAAGATCATAATCCTTAATCATATGCAGTAGTAATTTCACACTTAGAGTGCTTAAGGGATTTAACAGAATCATAGAATAGTTAGGGTTGGAAAGGACCTTAAGATCATGTAGTTCCAACGCCCCTGCCATGGACAGGGACACCTCACACTAAACCATGCCATCCAGGGCTCTGTCTTACCTGGCCTTGAACACTGCCAGGGATATAAATCAATTTTAAAATACTTTCAGCTTTTTTCAGGGATGGCAAGTCAATTAAGAGTGTTTCTTTCAAGTGCTACAGCTAAGGCTCTCCAACTCCATGTGTAGATATACCTCAGAGTAAGAACATCCTTTCGCAGTTAAAACCAAATCTACTGTGAACAGAGATGAGATTAAACCAAAAAAAGACATCCTCAATGTCAGCCTTTTCCTTCATAATTCCACACATATTTTGGAATGTCGAAGAACGACCACAGATAAATGAAAAGAAAGAGCAATTCCCAATTATGTATTTTTATTTTCTCATTCCCTTCCAATAATAAAGTATTCTCCCATAAATGCCATTGAATTAAAATATCTTAGACCTCATTTTAGCAATAACATGGGCATTTCTGTGAAATAATATTATTTGCGAAAGCAGTCACAGGTTATTGTTCTATTTATGTGTAACTTGAAAAGAAAACATTTTTACAGTAGAAGCATAACCCCAAATAAAATGACTGACAAAGTCTTGCATTCCAAAAAGCAGCAAACCCCTCCTGAGTCTAATTTCAAAAAGTTTTTAAAAACATCAAGTTATGATGGGATTTCTTAACCCAAGTCATTAGTCATTAGCTGAGTTAACATTTGCAACATATTATGGGAATTAATCAGAACACATTTTAACTTGAGTGCAAAAGTTTGGGACTTTCCTCATATGACCTTCCTGGCGCACTGCTGAGGCTCCGCTCTTGTTGACATTTAATCTGAACATAATCCCCAAAATCTCTGTGCCATTGCTGGGCTGCATGGGAATGATTCAACAACAACACACATGGAATTGTGCTGCAAATCTTATTCTCATCTCATGGCTGCTCCCATTCGTTTCCAGATTCTGCAAGTTATTTGTTTGAATAAAAATAAATAATCGATACCCTTTATTTGTTATTGAACCATATAGTACCTAAAAAAGAAAGCAAGACCGACACTTCTTTCAGTTGTTTTTCTACTGATGGCTACTGTATTTTTAAGGGTGCAAACTCCAGAAAACAAACAGAATTTAGCAGCTGATGAAAAGCCTGGGTTATGAGCTGTGGTGGCTCAAAACACCCATTGATTGAACAGGAGCAAGACCACACTGCAGCAGAGGGATGAGAGTCCCAACTGAGGGTACTTGAACTGGACTGTGGTCTTCTGAATGAGCAACTGCCTTTACAAAAACATGCACTTAAACAGGTTTTTCATATTCAAAGATGCCTCTGATCTCTGAAGGTAACTGCCCTTTTGTTATGAATGCTGTGAAAAAACAGAGTCCAAGATTTCCACATTTGTGACTTTTGGCACTTGTGCAAGGGTAGGAGCTGAATAAATGATGACTGAACAACACTAATTAAACTGAGGCAACACAGCAATCTGTCCTGCAGGAAAGCATGGAAGAGCCCAAAAATCACTGCAACAAGATAAATGTGTATCCCATTGTTCTCTGCGTGAGAAGGATTTCACAAGTATTTTTTCCCCTGCATTCAGAATTCCCCCCTGCACTCAGAGAAGAGCTAGGCAGAAAAAGCAGAGCACTGACTTTAATCTTGTTAATGCAGGTCATACAAGCACTAAAACATACAGGAGTATGAGCTCAGGAATGGGATGGAGAGACCTACCCATTGACCTGCATACTTAGTTCAGCAACAATTTAAGTGTCATTATAGTTCAAGTGAGCTAGCACTCGTCTACCTACATTTGCTGTGGTCCAATTTCTGCTTGAAGTAGTGTTTGGCTCTTATTGAGACCTCCTATTTCCTGAGTCACCCCAACATTTTCCCCTCCATATTTAAAAAAAGTAAATAAAATGAATAAGAAAAATTATTCCCTGCAAAAGATTAACTCAATTTAATAAACTGTGAAAGGATGATGGATAAACTAATCTTAAATTATACAAACTTTTAGTTTGCAGCAGAAGGCTTGCTTTGTTCACCATTCTTGCTGTGCATTAAGACCTTCCCACAAAGGCATTTCCTACACAGCGTTGACCAAGCTACAAAGGACCATAAGTCTGTGAGAAAAGATAAAAGTGTTCTGAAGCATTCATAAAGGCTTATTTTATTACCTCTAAGTTACTTCTAATGCTAATCTGCTCATACATATAAACCTATATCCTATTTCAAAGGTGCTCCTTTGGGCTGGGGTGCAGAGGACCTTTCAGTTCTTCTCCTTCTGCTCTTAAGAAAAAGCTAAACTTCCCAGGAAAAATAGGAGCTACTCCTCTAGTCCTCTGTTTCCTACAACAGTGTGGCTTGATCCAACTAACAGCTACTCAAGTCAGTGGGGAGCCGTTAAGTGTTTGATTTAGGCCATGTAAGAGTGAGAAATTGAGAAACATGCTTTTACCTGGCCTTCAGACAGCTACAGTGCCACCACTAATGAGTGGCTGCTATAACAAGACCTTTTGAAAGAGTCATATGTGAGATACGAATCAATGAACACAATGCAAACCCCATCTCCACCTCAAAGAGGGGAAAAATCATTGCAGCTTTATCATAAATATTTTTAGGTGTTCTGGTGCCAGCCTTCTGCCAGAGGAATTCACTGATAGGGAAGGGCAAGGTCTGTTTGCAATGCAGTCCTCCCCAGGGAGGTGCATTTCATGGCTCCCAGCCAAAGCCTCCCAAACGCCTCCAGGGTAGCAGTTGGGCTGGAGCTGCCCCATCACGCCCTTCCACTGCAGCCGGATTTGCCTACTTCTGCAGCTGGCACCACCAAAGACTACAAAAACTTATAGTCAGCACAATCCCTTCCAGATTGACTTTTGAGTCTCTGCAGCTAATAAATACTGAGAGCAGTGCATAGGCTGGCAACAACTGTAAACACAGTTTACATAGGAGAGTCTCCACCTCTCAGTCTTTTTAATAAGAATTTCTGCATGACTGTTACCATCATGGCCCTCACTAGCCTCAAAAGCAAATTGGCCACCAAACCAACTTTTAAAAATGTCATTTCACCTAGCACTGACACATCAAAATCCTTTCTGCTCTCTTCCAATCCCCACAATAACAGTGCTGTACTCAGAGCGTCGTGATGGAGAGAAGCTATGCTGCTCAGTCCAGTGACTCAGCAGTGGTTTCTTCCTTTGCTGCTCCAGAGGCATCAAGAAACAACTCAGGAGCTTACATGGTGATGCTAAATACATGTTCACTATGCAGCTAATCCTATTGTTTTCAAGACAAAACAACAAGTCTATGCAGCCTACAGCTACTAGTGATGTACATCCTGCTTGTACACCATGTACCACCGAAATGAAAAAGTACTTTCAGCAGTGAAATGCTTTTAATAACAACTTCCTTTGCAACCAAAAAATCAGACAACAAAAAAAAAATCAAAAGAAAGCAACCAAGGATTATAAACAATATTACATATATAGGTGTATCTTAAACTATTTTTGGAACAACACAGCTGAAACATCAGCAGTGCTCAGGAATTCCATGATCCCTTACAACAGAGAACTGCAAAGGGCTTTTACAAACTAGAGGTCCTAGAGACAATTAAGCACTACCTATTTTCATGTAAAGTGTTGTGAAGTCTGAAGAGTGAACTAACGGTGTGAAGTCAAAAAAAACCCCAGACACGTGTGCAAGCAAATTTGTACGTGCAATTACCACTGCCCTGTGTGAGAAGTAAAAATATACATAACAGAATGGTTATTATTTCTCTAACTTTCAGTTGTGGGCCTTTGACAACACCAGCTTTGTTGTGAGCTTGCAAATTAGCTGCATGATGGAAGACTGCTCACTTGAAAGCTCATTCAAGCTTACAGGGTTGGGTTCTGTTGTGTTTCTAGCTTGATGTAAAACTTAAGTTGTGCCCCTAACCTGACTCTTACCCAAAGAGAAAAGATCTTAGTGGTACAGAGTGGTTCTGTAAGCCTGAGCAGATGGCCCACAGGCAGTTGGAGGAGATGGCTTGATATCATTAGCGATAACAATGCTAGCAATGCAGATAGGAAGCAAAAGCTTGTATTTCAGCAGCATCCTCAAATGCTAAGTCTGAGAGAGACTGGTCTAGTGTATACAAAGCACCAGGATCCAGAGGCTCTAGGGAAAAAGGCATAGCCTGCTCATATCCACATCCCTACACTCTTTTCCCCTGCAAAACATGGTTACCTTTTCAATAACGCCTGCTGAGAACAGTCCCTCGCCATCCCGCCACAGGTGTCATCTGGGGGTGTGCTAGTTGGCACAGGCCAAAACCATGTCAGGAAATGCGCTAGAAATGAAACAATATGGACAATCATAAGAGACAAGTCCTGGCCCTGATTAACTTAACAATGAAGACAAAGCAGGGGTGAAACAAAGTGGAAGCGTAGTCTTTCAAGCCTGTTGCTGCAGTTGAAATAAAAACATCAGAAACAGGGCAGTACAGCAGGACTGAAGACTAAAACTCCAAAGTTTAGATCCATAGCCACAACACGATCATGTCAGCACCACAAGAAAGCAGGAAGCCTTCAAATAACTTGTAAACACTAAGTCAAATACTTCTCAGAAAAATAAAGAGGCCATAAGAGGAGTGCCACAATACATATCAGGGTGCTGGCAAAGGCAAAGTGCGAAATGGATGCTTTCCAGCATTCGTTTTAGGAAGACAAACATCGTTTCACAAATTCACTGCAGCCCTGCGTATTTCCAAACTCCTTAACTCACGCCAAAGGGCTTGGACTTTCTGAACATCCTGTTCTGTTTCCTCCACTGCTAGTCTGAGTCCTCAGTGCTAAAAGTCTTTATTTCAGAGCCTCATTTTCTATCATTTTATTCCAAACTCCTCATTCTTTAGGCTTTGCATTTTACCTTTGGGTAAGAGTGAAGACAAGCAAATTAATGAGAAGTCTGAACAGCACATTAAGTTACACCTATATTAAGAGCTTTCCACAGTAAGCATCCCAAAGCACTGTATAAAAATAAAACTGCACAAATCGCACTTAAAGCCAACAAAAAGCTTGTGGACTCTGGCATGCCTGGAAGCATAAATACAAAGATTGATGATTAAACGATTCCACAATTCCCAAAGTCTCAGAGCCACATGAACACAGACCATTTTACCTGTCATTGCCTGGATACATTAGCAATCTGCCTGGCTGTAAAGCTGAGACATCTTCATGACGACCTACTGGCAGGAAAAATATTCCCTGCTGACAAGGGCAGGAAAACAACTTTAGCCTACAAGCTGCAGCTGGCCATTACAATTTCCTAACTAACTGATTGCAATGCCTCCTGCACCTCCTGCTTTCCCTCTTCACAGCTGCAAGAAGTTCAAAGTATAGTGGTTTCATGAGAGTGACTACAGTAGCAAAAGCTTGGGCATAGATAGGAATATCCTCTCACCCTAATGACTTTCAACTCCTGAATCCACTGCTCTTGAGACTCCACCAACTCCACAAGAAACAGAAGCAAAGACTTTGCCATGGCTGACATGCATACTAGGTCCAGCTTATCCACCTGTACAGATCTACCTCCTGACTGCTGGGGTAAAGCAACATGGGACAAGGCATTTCTCTCGGTACTGGAGGAACTGCTGGCACTGAAGTGCCAGGGAGCCTGTTGTTGCTGTGGAACACAAAACAGTCCACTTGCTTCCTACTTCTCTGATGTAAGACTTCCCATCTTGGTTCCTTCCTAATCTTTCCCATGGTAGCATTTCAGGCTGAGTCCAAAACGTGCAGTCAGAGATAAAGAAACAACTATGACCTTATCTGCCTTAAATAACTGCATTTCCATACTGTCTGGTCAGGGTGCCCAAGCAGACACTGGGCACAGCAGATGCTCCTATGGGAACCTTAGACTCTGATAATACCTTCAAAGCACCCCAACAAGCTAATTGTGTGACCCTGCATTTGGTCTCACTCTCATCAGGAGCTGTTGCTGGCTATCAGTACCTATGTCACCAGCACAGTTACAAGCAGGAGGCACAATCCTGCTGTGCTCCAAAAACCCATGCCCTTCATACAACCCTTTTCCAGGAATCCTTACTTCCAGCTATGAGGGTGACCACAATGCTGTCTGGTAAGCGTCACTGCTGTGTGAACCTTCCACTTAATTTCATCTTGCCCTGTCATTCTGAGGCAGAAATGGTTAAAGCAATGTACAGATAACAAGCTGATCCTTGCTGAGATTTATTTCCTCCTTGAGATAGTTTAGGAGAAAAGAACCAAGTGATGCATTTGCAACCTCTTCAAGCAAGATCAACTTTGGCTTGCAAACCTTTTCAAACAGTAGCTGTAGCTCATGCTAGATCAACCCTACTTTAAAATTATGAATTTATTAACACATGCAAAAGAGGGAAAGGATATAAATGGCACAAATGGTAAGTGGACAGCAGGCTGTGGCTGCAGCAGTGAAGTCAAGCTAAGGCCCCAGGGCCATAAAAACTTAAAGCTGTTCACATTACTTTGTGTGCAGCTGAGGTGATCACCAACACATTCTAGAATTTAAAAATTTTATAAAACAAAACTTGAAAAATGTTCTGGTGGCCAACATAGTGACATCTGTATAGAGAATTGACTTTAGACAGTCAAAACCAGAGCTACAGACTTACGAGGGGGACATGGAACAACATCAATGTAAGAACCAGAGGTTCTGAACAATGCTGGAATCCCATTCTGAAACTAGCTCAAGAATGTGTATATAAAATCAACTTAACAGATCAATCCAATGCTTCAATAAAGAAGGCCTGGAGAGATAAGACTTCAAGCGGATGCTGCTTGAGCAAGGAAAACTTTCCTCACTATCTGGCTTAGAAAACATGGGTTCCAGAGTGGCCTTCTAATCTTCAACAGGAAAACAGGGAAACTATTTTAAGTAAGCATCAGTAAAAATAAAATGGGAGATGCAGTGAAAGGAAAAAAGAAAGTGGTGATACATACAGTATTTTATTTTGCTATTTGCACTTTTAATGCTATTTATATTTGAAAGCTTTCCCTTTGAGACACTGACAGGTGGGCTTCCACATTCATCAGCCTGGGATTTGTCCAACTACCCAATATTTACAGAAACACACAAAGGCCCACAGAAATAAAAAAGACATTCAAATTAATTTCTGTCACAATTAGAGATTATTACTATCAACTCCCATTCAAGTTCAGCCACATATGAACAAAACATTTCCCAGCATCTCACTGGCATATATTTTGAATGCTCTCCAAGAAATCCTACTCCAGCAACATAGCATACCATGAAAAAACTAATGCAAAAGTTTGACATGGTCTGACACAACTCAAGTTGTCTGGAGATAAGCTCTGTCAGATGAACTTGTTGTGTGGGCTCAATTCCCCAAAGCCAAATACTTAATGTCATTCAGGACATCAGTGCAGCACGTGTGATGGAAGGGACACGAGGAACCTGCACATCAAATCACGACACAGCAAATCTGGAGGAGAGCATCCGTGAGTGTGGGATGACTGCTGAGAGAATGATAGCATGCTGAAATACCCTGCACAGTCCTTTCCCAAAACATAGCATTTGGCTCTTTAGAAGATAAGGCATTTGAAACGGGAAGTGCAGCTCCTCTTGCGCATCTCTGAACTTCATCAGAAAACACTGTGAGTCTGATTAAGTATCAATCACATTCATGAACCCATTTAGAAAATGAGAGCAAAGACGCATGCTGCTTCTCTAGTAACTTGGATGATCTAACTTAGTTTCAGAAGCAATTGGCTGCTTTCTGCTCAAATTGAAATCTGTAATTAGCTTTGTCCATGAGTCAACACTGTTTAGCTCAATTAGCTAGCCTTCCTCTCTAGCAGACCCTTCCCTGATGTATTTATTAAGAACTATCTTATCATGCCTCAGGCTTTACTTTGCTAGCCTATTATGCTAACATACAGGCTCTCAGAAATGCTTTTCTTTCTGTACCTGTCCTCATTTGAATTGTTCTTGAATTCAAAACCCAGAATTACACACAACATTTCATTTTGTACGCTTTTCTCCAATGACTGTGAAATTTCCATGCCTTCATCACTGTCACATTGCCCCTATTCCACTCTAGATCTATACTGATCTTTCCAGAGGCAACATTACTTACCCCTTTAGGTCTGGAGATTTGCCTTGTTTTGATACAGGTTTCTAGCACTTTTAAAAATATTTTCTCCACTTTTAAATGTCTAGGCTTTTTAGTCCAGTCATCTTAACTACCTACTAACATTACTACCTTCTTTCCTTGATTTCAAAGCCTATTCTTTTGTTAGAAGGAGCATTATTTATAGAACTATGATTGCTTGTGCTTGTATTAAATTTAAACAGAAATAATTACATGCATGTTTCATCCAAGATTATTTAGTATGATCAACTCTCCTATGGTATCTTCATGCTATATGAAAATGAACATCTCGGTTTTTAAGAAGTCACATTCACTGCCTGTCACAGCTTGCACCTAAGGCAGTCAGTGTCCTAAGTTTCCAAGGGATTGCATCTACTGATCTATTTACAGCTGTATTTCTACAAGCAAAATAAACATGGCCAAGATTGTTGAGGCCAACTGGCATAGAAAGGTGCCGTGCTATTAAATTCTCTCACCTTCCAAAACAGGGCGGCTACTTTCAAACTGCCTACTGGGAATAATCCCACGATAACTTTCAAACTTTACCTGGGAATAGTTCAGGTGAGTTCCCATAAATATAAACCAAAAGTAGGCCAGAGACAGTTAACAGTACAGACAACAGATTTCCAGAGCCTGGAAATGATTCCAAGCACCATTTAATTTACTTGTACATTTAATTCACATGCATGAAGACCTCTTAATGCCTGCACCACATTGAGTTCTTCACGACTCTTTGTAGATCTTCATTAGCATGTCATTCTCCCCCGTCTTCTCAAAGATCAAAATAATTCTACTGATACCAACCACATCAGCCGCAGCTTTTAGGAGACTTTTCTCTCACTTGACATACTAATCTCTGTTTTGCTCCAATAGGGACAGAGATCTTTGTCTCAAGTTTCTTCAGGTCTGTGTCATGGGTTCAGCAGTAGCAGTCATTTTTCTCCTTCTCCGTAGCTGGAGCAGTGCTGTGTTTTTGACTTTCGTCCTGGGAACAGCGCTGACCAACACCAGTGTTTTCAGTTACTGCTTAGAACGTTTTGGTCTGACCAAGGACTTTCGGAGCCTCATGCACTGCCAGGGAGAAGAGGAAGTCAGGAGGAAGCAGAGACAGAACACCTGACCCAAACTGACCAAAGAGGTATTCCATACCACAGCACGTCATGGCCAGGATGGTAAAAAAATGGGGGGCAGAGACCCGGAAGGGTGGGGTTGCACTGCTTGGTCGGACTGGGTGTAGATGGTGAGCAATTATATTCTCTTCCCTTGTATTTCCCTGGTCATTATTATTATTGGTGCTGGCAGTAGTATTTTGTGTTATACCTTAGTTACTAAACTGTTCTTATCTCAGCCTGTGGGAGTTGCATTCTTTCAATTCTCCTTCCTATCCCTCCGGAAGCGGAGAGAAGAAAGAGGAGGGAGTGAGTGAGCAAAACTGTGTGGCCGAGAGGCTTAAACCACGACAGTCTGTTTTCAGCTTTATGTCTGTATGATGTTCCTTTGCTCCTGGAAAACAAAACACTGCTCTTTCCCCTAGCTAAGCCCTGCTGGCGGACATGTCTTTCAACCTAAAGGAGTCTTCAGAAACACATATCTGCATCTTCTTCATATCAAGATAAATGCCACATCTTATGGGGCTTTTTCCCTTTACCCCTTCTGCTGCTCAGCTACCTTCTATTTTCTACAGTTCTTTAATCACATCCTTGTTCCTCCTTAGGCTCAAGTCTCCAGCTACATCCATCTTAACCTAGTTTTTTCCTGGTGCCACTCTTCTTTTTTAGTGTCTGTTTCTCCCTTTTTCACCTGAGTTCTCCATTGTAACAATCAGATTTTCACTTGATTTCTCCACTACCAATTCATGACAGCCTCTACACTACACATGCATCTCCTCAAAGACCTCCCCCTTCCAACTTCTATTTTTATATACAGCTGTGCATTCACATCACCTCAACTGCTTCTTCTCTTCCCTCATGTCTTTAGCTCCCTGCCTTTAGCTGCATCTAAACTACTTAAATATTCTCTCTCCTGACTTCTGTCAGGCGACATTTCCATGTAAAAGTAGATCCCACCAGGTAACATCAAAGAAAGTAAATCTCCTATCCCTGCATCCCGTCTCAGTGTCTTTTCTGCTATCCTTCACTCAGTGCTGCATCACTGCACATCCCCCCCATCTCTGCCTTCAAGGAAAAACAAAATGCCCAGAGAAAACCCATCCAGACTAAATTTTCATTAAGTGCTGGCTTCTTCTGGACACTGACTTCTTAAATTCTTGGCCACATCTGAAAGGCAGTTATCTGACCAGCCTGAACCAAGCTCTCTTTGATGAAAGGTTTCAGCTGTGACCAAGGACAGAAAACTTCCTTCATATCCTTCAGCTATGAGAAGTTTAATTTACTGACAACTGCAAACAGGTCCTGCAAGCAATGGGGAAGGGAAAAGAAGAAAGAGTAACTACAATGTAGGGCAGGAATTCTGGTACATGCAGGTACAACCTAAAGAAATACGGACACCTATCTAAGTAGAAGAAAATGAAAGAAGTAGTGCAAAGAATTTCATGTTAAAGATCAGTAAGTATAGTTTGACTGCTAAGAAGCTAGGTGCCGAGAGATAACTCCTCATGCTTGTGAAATAGGGGGGAAAAAAGTTGACATGAACCACATATAAGGAACATAACCACAGGAGTTTTCTGCAAAACTGGAAATTACTGCAGAAGCATGTGGCTAAAAAGGGAATACGGTTCAAGGGTTTAACTAGGGTATCTTTTTGCAAATCAAAGTACAGACTCCAACCCTTGATTATTCCAATCAAAGTGTGAAACCATATTAAAGAGTTGGATCACACAATCTATACTACACTTTATTATTTTTTTCCCTTGAAACAATACAGATTTTATAACGCAAATGCTAAGGACAGATCCCTAAAGGACATGAAGATGTGTAGGGACAGAGTACAAAGTAGAGTGTCAAATGAACTTTTTTATCATATAATAAAAATAACACGTTAAGAATTGGGAATTTATCAGTTTCACTGTTAATGCAAGGCTTTCCTGCATATTCACATGTACAAGAAAGGACAAGCAATGAAGTGCAGGGAAGCTCTGCACTCCTAATGCTTTGGTTTATCTCCAGAACTTAACATCCAGCAATGCAGCTAAATAAAAAAGGCACACCAAGACACAGACAGAAAAAGTGTGCCAACTGCTTTTATGTAAACAAGCATCTGGGCACCAGATTTAATTATCAGCAACTCGGATGATTTTCAAAGGTGCATATGGACAGTAAATCCCAAGTTCGAAAGATATCTGAGGCTGGCCTAAGTGATCTAATTGCTCCTGTAAATCTGCAGTTCCTGAAAGCCATGAAGTACCCTTCACTGTTGTTAAAAGATTTTTGAAGGAGTATCCACTATAAACACTACACTAATTATAATTAATTACATTAATTTTCTCTTAATTTCAGCAGTGATTTTCCTAATATGAAGCAGGCCAAAACCACATCCAAACAGGTATTTCCTCTGCTAGGTCACTGAAGCATGCTGTTGTACCTGGGCTACCTAGCTTGGCAGACCTCTGTCTAAAACTGATTTAAGACACAAGTGAAGATGAGCTTGAAGGTTTGGGTTTTTTTCCCCGAATCATTATAAAAACAACATGAAGACTAAAACTGCTAGACATTTCTTGCCAGAAAACATCCCTGAGACTCCAACTGTGTATCACCACCAGTTAGGTTGGCAGGACAGCAGGTCTCACACTTGACTGCACCATCCTCCCCCGAACTAGTTGCAGAAAACATATTAACATTTTTCTGGCAGATCACATTCATTTGTGGCCATGAAGCACAATACAGAGACTGATCCATGGATCCTGGCAAAAAACAGGACTCTTTCAGCTGGCTTTAAATTAAAGCCATTTTTTCCCTTAATGATGTAAATGAAGGTGCAGTCCCTGCCTTTGACCAGTGCTGCCATTAATATTTTTTAGAAAGATACATTATATTAGAGGAAAACAAAGAGGAAAATGTATCAGAGTATAAAGCCTACAATATTAATTCCATACTTGATATAAAATTGATGGAGGTAAAACAAAGTTCGACCCATTAAACAGTTCTTTCTAAAACTTCAGAAATCTTCCTCTGATCTCCCAGTGTTGTTTTAACTTGCTTTTTAGACTAATTCTTTGCCAGAGGTGGTGTATAAACGTTTATGTCTCACCTAACCTGAAGTGGAAGTTGAAATTCAACAAGTAAACATGAAAATATCTGCTAGTGATTTGTACTTGCAAAATACAATCCAAATGCTTATTCTGATCCTATTTAAGAAGTTCCCAGTAGACACATTTCTAGCAATGGATTAAATACCAATTTAATCAGATTTCCAGAGAGCCAATCACAAAGGGCTAGGAAACCCTTGTAAAGAAATACCTGAACAAGATCCCAAAGATAAAGCCATTTGTTATTAAAAATATTTGAAGAAGTATGCTTAACAGAGAAATGCAACCAACTGGTTCAGTATTCAAGTACTTGCCACACATTTACACCAAGGAAAAGGGAAAAGCATTTTTCCCACCAGTGGGAGAAGCTAATTACATGGAGTATAGGGAAAAAGGACAAAAGAAAAATCCATTGTGAAAGGGCTCTTTCACCATTCTAGCCAAAGTTGATGTCTTAGAATATGTCAGCTGGACAAATAAAAAATACAAAAATAAAACATGATTAAAGATAGTGTAGCTTCACCTAGCAATTGGTAACTATGTGTTCCAGCCAGAGAAAACACTGGGAAAGCTACTGGAGGAGTTTTCCTTTGGCTCAGGGAACAGATGAGCAGGAGTTCTCCTAAGGCATTGCTTACAAAGCCAAAAGCTGTTAAATTCAGCAGCAGCTAAAGCAAGTTACAACACAGCCTGATCCAGCCTATGTGGACAGAGCCAAGCTGCAATATAATAACATTTAGGAGGGGGAAGAGAGAGCAGAGAAAACATACCTTATGGTTTTATCCCAAGTCTGAACCAGACTCACAAAGCTGTCTCAAGTAAGTCAGAATACCGAGGCAGAAAAGGCTTTCTGCTCAGACAGTGCCCACCTCTAGCAGCACATCTTACAGTGATATTTTCTAGTGTTTATTAAACCAAGTTATCAAATCTTAAAGAATAGGAACACTTTCTTGGGAAAATTCTTGGACTTGGTGTCTTTGAGAAAGACTTTTCCAGTCCAATAAATCCCATCTCTCCTGACATGCATTCTTTCTCAGTTAATCTATTTTTCCCTATACACCACCTTACCATGTTCTCATAGCACTGCTTTCTCCACAACATGAAACCTCTCTCTTCACCTGTCCTTGTACATTTCTTCACATCCATGGTCCATTTTCCTTTCTTTTTTCAGAATTTCAGTTAAGCCACATAAAACGATGCACGAACACTACAGGGAAGTTCAAAAAGCCGCTGAAGTGAAAAACAGGCTGGAATTGTGAATTAAGGACTGTTTTCTGGTCAGCTGTGCAGCTCTAGCTCATTGCGTAAGCATGAGTGTAAAATCATTCTGCAGGTTCAAGTAACTCCCATTTGTATGTTTTCCACTTAATTTAAGAATTAGCTGGAGCAAACCGTACTGGCATTCTGAGGAAGGTAGAAAAAGTTAAGAGGATCTATAGGTTTTGATACAAGGATTGCATTAGTACATCTGTCAGAACCCATTTTTAGGATCCCATAAGCACAAAAAATCACTAAAGGTTCTGTTTTAATTTTATTTTCAGGAAGCAAGAAATAATAAAATTTAAACAGAATTATGAATGCTAATACATTTCACAGCTGTCCTGTGTTTAACCTCTGCATCTTCCTATAAATGAAATTTTCAGGTTTAATGAACTTTTGGGAACACAGAATGACAAATACACCCATGCAGTATCGGAACCAGGGTCAGCCTCCCATCTTCCCACTGAGGACAGGTTGCTGGAAGAAGCGAGCACTCCCTGCCATTTTCACTTAGCTTTTGCTGCCAGCCAATCTGAAGCTCTTCCTATAAATCCCAGTATTTTCCAATCAGTTCATTTTCAGAAATGGAATTTTGGCCAGAAAAAAACACAACTTCCTATATCGCAAGAAATTCAGAGCCAGCGAGTAACTTGATGGGTTAGTTCTGCCATTGTATTTTAAAACGTCTGTACACCAAATTTTTTACTATCCTGTATGTCTTTACATTTTGCAAACCTGCTACGTAACTGTGAAACATAAGGCTCTCTGAATCAGCCCCAGTCAGGGGGTGAGACTGATGGTGTGTATGGTTAGCATCTTAATATAAAGGAAGTCAGAAATGTCAAAACTTGCCGTAACTGCTCAACAGGATTCTCTCTCAGTACTAGACATCTATTATAACTAATGGACTGTAACACATTTTAACCTGACACCCTCACAGTCTGCAAAACTCAGTACTTCTTTTCCGTGGTGACAGACAGATGTGGCAGAGAACACTTCCCTTGATTTCTGGGTGACATTTAGGGGAACCTGCTGCCTGTCTCTGAGCTGCACACGCACTTCACGTCTGAGTTCTGAATGTAAATTTCCCTCCCTGAAATTTCATTATTTTACCTTTACTTCTGGTTGGGGATTTTTTGTTGCTGGCTGTTTGGTTGGGTTTGGTTTTTTTGTGATTATTAAATCAAAGAAGGGATGATTGCCTTTTAAATTAATTTGTGAAAGGACAATGAAAGCTGTCTACTTGATGGCTAGACAGATAGGAACATGTTTCTAACAGATCAAAAGAGAGGACTAATGAGCAGATGCGTCCTGAAAGTTTTCTTAAATGAAAGGACGACAACTGTCTCAAGACTGATTCATTACAAGTACAGGTCTGCTCATCATGCAGAGAAGAGCTCTTACTGACTCTTGATAGAAGAAATGGAAAACAGCAGAAGCAGCCTCAGTCAGAAATTCACATTTGAAGGGAAAATATAGTAGGCTCCATTTAGTCCTTGCTCCATCTGCAAACAAAATCATCTCAAGTGAAAACACAGGAGGAAAACCACAAGCAATTAGTCCTCATCTCCCATCCTCCTGTCTGATAAGGATTGTAAGAGCTATGGCTTTCATAGGAAGCTATCTCTACCCCCCAACCACATTCTGACTTCAGCATTACCCAGAGCCCACCGAAAGCTTCTGCCCTCCCAGGGCCAAACTCTACCACTGCTCTTCACAGAGCAGCTCAGATAAGAAATATTCCCTGAATACAGTATCCTTTTGTACTACCAAGTGAAGCCCAACACATCACATGAGATCAAAGAGTTAGACAGTAACCAGCAAGTGCGACTCTAGAGTCACTAGACTGTCCCTTTTCAGTCATTCAATTGGGCTGGAATAGTTGAGGCAGTTTTGCAACTGAAAAGCCAAGCATTTATGGCTGTAGTTCTTCCTCTTCTTCTTCTTTCCTTCCACCCACAGTGTAATTCTAACTGATCTAGATCACCACACAACTCGAATCAGTCAAACAGGCATGCTGTCTTGCAGTTAGGTTTACATTTATCTTTGCAGTTTGGTTTACATTAATCTTTCGGGGTTCCTTTCCTTTTTTTGGGGAGGAGGGCTTTTTTAACTTTGAGATAAACAGTTCTCTGTCAGGAACAAAATTAGCCACCAACCCTGGCTGGTTGCACTCAAAATCCATTTTAAAAAAACCTCTAGGATATACATGCGTTTTGCTTCAAACTTCCTGCTAGATCGCATTTGCACTTACTTGAGAAGAAAGTTACAGCTTCTACATCTCTCGCTGCCTGAGGGAACCAAAAATACTAGCTCTGATTATTTATTTTGCAGCAACATGAAATCTATCATGCTACAGAAATTACTCTGAATTATACCTCTTCAGCAAGTCTGTGACTTTCAGCTTTTTCCTCTTACCAAGTTACACATTCAATAAAAATACAGCTGGGCCAAGAAAACTCCGTTTTGTTTTGGCAAAGCATCAGAAGCATCTTCTGGTTTGCAAACAGATGCAGAATCTTATCTAACTGTGGGATGTTCTTGGATATGCTACCTATTAGCAAAATTATTAAGAAGCACTGAAAGGTTCCAGCCCCTTTTATGAGCTCTCAGTCAAATCTCATTAGTTTGCACACTCTCGGTTTGCACACAAAAATATAGCAGTCTTTTCCCACCTCTCTGGGAAAAATTAATAGGAGAGTGTTAAGTCTCATGTTACTAGAACTTCATTACTTTTACATGCTATGCTGAATAATTAAAAAGCACTTGTCAAATAAGTGATTTGAGAACACTGTGTGCTGTGGCATATGTTTTTACTGTCTGTTTACCTCAATTGACAAAATTAAATCATTCACAGAGCCTCCCACACAACAGCACAAACAACTGCGACCCTAAAGTGGGAGAGGAGAACAGTTCCAAAAAGGGACTTAAAGGATAAGGATGGGATTAAGGGAAGAGCACTGGATTAAAGCAATAGATGAGGAAATCGAAACAACAGAACCAGAGTTTGCTCTGAGGATGCTGCTGAATAAGAATGACCTAGAAGCAATTCTAGTTAATCACAGAATCATAGAAAGGTTTGGGTTGGAAGGGACATTAAAGATCATTTGCTTCCAATCCCCTGCCATGGCTAGGGACACCTTCCACTAGACCAGGCTGCTCCAAGCCCCATCCAACCTGGCCTTGAACATCGCCAGGGATGGGGCAGCCACAGCTTCTCTGGGCACCCTGTGCCAGCACCTCAGCACCCTCACAGGGAAGAACTTCTTCCTAATATCTAATCTAAATCTACTCTCTGTCAGCTTAAAGCCTCCTTGTCCTGTCACTATATGCCCTTGGAAAAAAGTCCCTCTCCAGCTTTCCTGCTCGCCCCTTTCAGGCACTGGAAGCTGCCCTAAGGTCTCCCTGGAGCCTTACTTCCTTCAGGCTGAATAAGCCAAGCTCTCTTGGCCTGTCTTTATAGGAGAGGTGCTCCAGCCCTCGTATGACCTTCATGGCCTCTTCTGGACTCACTTGAGCACGTCCATGTCTCTCTTGTGTTTGGGGCACCAGAGCTGAACGCAGTACTGCAGGCACGGGTCTCACAAGAGTTGGGTAGAGGGGCACATTCATCTCCCTCAACCCCAAAAGGTCACATTTCTTTTGATTCAGCCCAGGATACAACTGGCTTTCTGTGCCCAACCATTACCTCAGCTCTTGTTCATATTTTCATAGCAATGTATGGGAGGGGGGCCTTTGGCTACTGCTAGTAGAAGGGTACAGTAATCTGAAATATTATGTAGTAAATAGGACTCCTCAGGGCTGAAACAGAGGAGCTATGCGCAAAATAGCAAACGTAGAAAAATTAGAGTAACAGCCTACCCCTCCATAAGATGAACAGAATTTCTGACACAATACATGTTGTCTTACCTGCCTCTCTCCACAGGTAGGTCTTAGGAACTCAGCCAGTTCAGTGGGAGGACCCACACATCCAAGTGAAGCAGATATAATCGAATAAACAGCTGTCTCTCCTTCTGATGGGAATTGATCTGTTTGGCCAACCTGGCAATCTTTCAGAGGCAGTCTTATAAAGGTTACACAAAACAAAACTCTCTGGCTGCAAATCCCTTCTGGAAGCAACCAGACATACGCTGTAGCAGCTTGCTGCTACTGGAGCCACATCCATCCTCCCAGGGCTGCAGCAAACAGCAGGACCTGCTGCCCGGAACACCATCGTGACGTTCAAGCTGCACTCCATCAATGAGCACATACACACAATCTGCTATCTTTCAAATGTACTAGTCTCCAAAAGCCACATTTCCATTGAGTGGGAGAGAACATTCCCGATGCTCCTGTTCTCTCACAGCAGCAGAATTTCCCTAAATCGACACTTTTTGCAAAGTTATGTAACAGTGAGCACAGCACTCTTAACTCTCATCTGAGCAGACACTGTGAGCACAGCGTAAGCACCACGGTATTTCTTTACACTGAACTGTGCTCCAACCCAGCATGTCAATTCATAAATGACAAAAAAGGGTATATTTACTTCTCGGAAGAGAACAGCAAGTTACCCAGGCAAAATCATGGATTCTTGCGCAGGGGTTATTAAGCAAACAAAGTGCAGGAAATAAGATTCAATAGGTTTTAAGTGCAGTAAAATGGAGCTTCTAAAGCAACTGCAGTTCTTCAGTATAAATAACCACTTCGGGGCTAGCCGTGCATGGGAAACCAGCTAAAGGAACTCCCCAGACCTCAGCACAACTCCTCCTTTTTGTCACCTGGAGTGCTTTTACGGCACTGCCGGAACAGAACGAAATGCCACAGAAGCTCTCAGCGATAATCAAAATCAATTTTGCAGGCTTGTGTACCACTCTCCACTAGAGGTGTTTCTTCTATAGTAGGAAAGACTGTTTTCCTTTACATTAACTGACTTAGCCACAAGCTTTCACATGCAAGAAAACAGCAGCATTTTGATAGCTCAAATACATTTACTAATGGAGAGAGCAATTTTCTCCCACGGCACAGCCTCCTGCACTCCTTTTCAGTACTGAAGTATCCATTAAGAGTGACCCAGTGGTAGAAAAAACGTGAGAAAAAGACATTCTGCAGGTTGTTTTTAAATACTCTCCTTGGTCAGTATTACAACATCAGGAACTTGTGAAAACCAGAGGTATGGAATATTTTCAGGAGAGAGGTGCATAAAAAAATTCATCCTAAAAAAATCACAACTGTTATTGCACAGCAACCGGACAAAAATGTTTGACTACTGATTAATTAAGGTCTCCTCTCCTTTCTACTCCACCACAGCCACAAATCCCTCAACTTCTAGCAAGGGTAACTACCCTTCTTTTATCTTTTCCTAAGCTCTTGCTTTCCCTCACCTTTGTCTTTTCTCTGGACATGAGTGAAAGCATATGCCTCCACGTGCAGGGTCACAGACTTACTCCAGCCACCTTACTTCAGGTTATCAAACACAAGGGTATTCCTATTCTCTACTTTAGTTTTCCTATTGTTTTATTGGTTCGTTCAACGATTTTCTCAATTCAGGTTTAGACTACCATGTGTAAACCATACGCATGCTTTAGTCCAGGGAGGGAGAGAGTAGGGATGGTCAGAGTAACAGGAACAACAAGCAGGCACTAAGAACCCACTACCTGCCAGCAGGTAAGATAACAGGTATTATGGAACACAAAATCCTCTGCTATGCCTGGGCTCACTCTCACATTACCTGGATAGTTATACAGAAGAGCTTTTATATAGGTTTTTCAACAGAGCTGGAATTACATGAAAAACTCTCCTGAGTAATATTTTACGCACGTGTACCACCAGCACAACTCTTAGCTATTCCTCCTGTTATGCTACCGTGGAGTTACACTGTGCAGTCCTGTAACAGAAGCTATCCTACATAAGTGCAGTAGGATGACATAACTCTGAGCTCGACTTGATTGATTCTTCCTTTTGCAATATTTTGCACCCTAACTCCTGATTTATTTTGGATGCGGAAATTAATGAGCTTGTCAAAGAAACGAAGTCAGAGCTATTCTTGGTCAAAACAGTGTTTGGTGTTTCTTTTAATATAAAATGACTTTTATGCTCAACCTTTTTTCTTTATCTTTTCTATAAAAAGGATCTGCTGCCTCTTACCCAGTAACACAAGGATGCACCTCCATTTAGCTGATGAGAACTGGAAGACAAACATCCTCCACTGTATCTCAGTATCCCATGCAGGTCCCTGAGCAAACATACAAGTTATTTCCAGTTTTAGGGAAAGCAGATTACTTTATACTAAGAATTCTACTTATCTGCTAAAGATTCACCCTGCCCTTTCTACTCATATGGATAATAAGATTGGCTATAGAAGATCCTATGTTAGGGTTAGGGTTCTGAATTCATTCAGGGCCTTAGTTATACCACAGAAAGGATTCAATAAATGTCACAGACACATCACAACTTTTCAGTGAACTGAGCACAAAAGGCAAGCTACTCAGTAAATTGGCTAAAATATTAGAGGATCATGCAGAAAGATGTACCCATGGGCTGATCAGAAAAGAGCAGAAGTTGGCTTGGTCCTAGTACGTACGACTGTAGCACACAAAGCCTGCAAACTCAGCAGCACTGTACTCACCACCACGTTTCTTCAAGGGCCTGCTCAAAGACTTTTCAACCCTTCACCACTGAAACAAGAGTGACCTGCTCCAGCTCTGATCTTGGAAATCTTGTGGCTGCCTGTACCACATAAGAGCCTTTGCTGGTGGAGATGTGGATTTAAAAAGCCTGAAGGAACTCTGATGATAATCTGGTCTGACTTCCTGCCTGGCACAGGCCGTAATACCTCACGCAGCAATTTCTTCACAAAGCCCAAGAACTTGTAACTCTACGAGAAGATATTTCAGAAGGAGATCTAATCTTGATTTAATTACTCCAAGTGATCTACCACATTCCTTTCTAAGCTTTTCCAATGGTTAATTATACCTGCAGTATCGTATTTCCAACTTGAACTTCTCTTGCTTATCTTGCTGTTTTTGTCTGTTGAAGCCCTATCCTATCTCCCTGCCCAGATATTTTTAGATACTAACCACATCACACCTCAAAATTCTCTTACCTGAGATAAACAGTTTGCCTGTTTGGCAAATCAAAATAGGGATTCCTGAATCCAACGCAGAGCAGCTGCAGTGGTATTACAGATAGCTTTTGACTATAGAGACTAAAAAGAGAAAAGTCAATTTAGGCGCACTAAGCATCTTTAACAAGCTTTTCCAGCTTTCATAGCAGTCAGTCATTTGTAAGACCTCGAAATTTGGGATCAATAGCACCACCATCTGCAGAGTTTCACTTTCAACTTAACTGATAAATTCCAGCTCAAACTGGATCAACAGTTACCATATAGTTGAAGAAATGGCTGATGGCAGGTGGTTTTCTAGTGCCTGCATGTCAAAATCACATAAAAACCCTGCTAACAGAATGACCCAGTACTTCTGCCGAGGCAGAAATCCAGGACTGAGCAATCTGTACCGAAAATACTTCCAGTTGTGACTCTGGGAAACAAAATGAGTAAAATTCCACTACTGCTGTCATGTCATTATTACTTAAGCATATTACTTAGTGATACTACAGAAGGATTCAGAGGCTTCATGTAAGGCTCTCTTGTGTTAGGTAATCAACTACAAAAAGATTGTGCTTAATTCATTTTTGCACCATTTGCCCAGTTCTTGTATGGCTGAATCCTGGTAAGGAGACTGAAGGAGGACTTGTATCCTCCCTGAATCATGGATGCTGATGAGATCAGCATACGAAGACTGCTCAGAACTAGAATTTCTTCTGGCATTTACTAAATCCCTGTACAGCTCATGTGATTTCCCACACACTATGAAGTTCCTTAGCTTCCTTAGCCCTATTCCAGAAGGACTTCCAGTCCTTCACAGTGTTTTGGTGCCGAATGGCAGCGTCTTGCTGTCTCAGAGATATACTATATATGCACACATCTTTGTAACTGCAAATACTTGCATATGCTCTCCATGCATTAATACAATGCAAGAACTGCAAAGCTCAATTGTCTGCTTACATCACTTCAAAATTTTCCACAACAAAAAAAAAGTGATACGACACCTCATTACTTTTTCACAGCACTTCTGTTTTTCCATTAATATCTCACATTTCTACTCACTTGTGGTTTCAAAAAGCTTACATTTTGCATAGCTTAACTGATTTCCGTCTTACCTCTTCCCTATTCCAAGGATGCCCATTTGCAAATAGGAACATAGTTTATACAGAAGTATTGACTTTTACTGTTTTAAAATTGTCAGCAGGTTTAAAAAAACATTCCTTTCAGTCACACTTCCATTTGGAAGGCATTTGACTAGAAATAGGTGCAGGAAATGCAGCTGTTACTCTGCAAGCTTTTACTTGAACCACCAATAAAAACCGAAACAGGCTAATATGGAAGGAAAGGAAAACAGTTACCAACAACACTTCCCTTCCTCGGTATCCTGTGAACGACTATTAAAATTGAAACTATCACCTGTGACTGAAAAGTAATTATGCATTTTTGTAATGCTGAACAGGTTCATCCTGCTGCTGCCTGTCAGAACAACTTGCTATCATACACCTGGTTATGTTATTTGACATACCTGCATCATTTTCCAGATAACACAGCACGTGAATGTCAGCATCTTCACTAGCAATGAAAGAAATAAAGAGATAAATCCCCCCTTTTTAACACACCTTGCTGTTGATAATGTATTGAAAGACCTTCTTCTGCCTTTTGCTTATCTAGCAGATGCACAGAGAATCCACTTCCAGAATGCAGCCTGAATCATGCCATATAGGAGAGGAAATACTTCCAGAAGAGTTCACGCTTCCTCTACAGGTACATTTATTTGACTGTGTAATTCATTTATTTGACCATGTGAACTCCCACCACCATATGTCAAAACCCCCCAAATTTGCTACAGTACTACTTTTTTCATCATGTACTCTAGCATATAATTTTCAAATTGTAAAAAGGTCTCCTTACAAGTGAAGATTTTCATTGACTGAACAGTAAAAACTAACCTGTTGAAAAATAATTACCTGCAAATTTTTTATAGGCAAAAAAAAGTTTCCATATCTACACAGTAATCTGTCTTATTTTGATTAAAAGACCAAATAGTGGCTTAACAACAATAAAAAATAGTCAAATGTTGTTACTCATTCTGCAATACTGTCTCCTTTCCACAAACCCACACTATGTTTAGGATCTATTCAGAAATGCCAAACATATTTGTTAAAAATTGCCTCCAATTAACCTGAATATCTTACTAAAGTGGAATAAAACATTCTTACCTTATTAGAGCTTCATTTTCTGTTCTTTCACTGAAAAGAGTAAAAAAATCTGTATTAAAGATCTTTTTGGTAAATAGTACTTTCTGAAGTTATCATTTTAGTCTCCCTTCAATTCTTTTCACATAACTGAAATAAATTTCCATTCATTTGGAGAGATAATCATTATCAAAACTCTCAGGTGAAGGCCTTTATTTATTCACTACACTTAGCCAGCTCTTCTGAACAAACATTTCAAATGCTTTGGAAATACCAATACAACCACTGATCTTGTCAATTCATCACCTAAACAGTAGACTTCGTAGGTTTATTTTCACTGCAAACAGTATTTTGTGATTGGTATTGGTATTGCTATTATTTTTGATTGGACACTTGATAGTTGCTATTATAAGATGGGCTTCCCCTGAAATATGCTCATTCAAAGAGCTTCTCAGACTGAAAGTTTCTTTTAAAAGCAGCTCTTTCCTTCTCAATCCCAAAACAGGTAGGGTCAGCTTGCATAAGAATGAAAACATCAAGCCATTTCATTAAATATCTGCTACAACTAAGCCATTCTGGCACATTTGCCAACAGTGTACCAATATCCATCACAAAACCCAAAAATCAAAAAAGCTATAAGACTATGCTGAAAAAGTTCCAGCATGACTCAGAGCAATCAAGGATTTTTGAGGGCATAGCAAATATTAATTAACCTTTCATTTCTTCGTGAATTTTGGTCAGTCCGTTACAACCAAGACCTATTTGCAGGCATCAGCATTATAACTGGGAATTGGATTCTGGTAACTCTGAATTAAATGGGCATATTTTGCCACTAATACGTGCAAGAACGGAATCACACTTAATCTTATTTCGTTTTCTAAATTAGCATAATACACAGCACGAAATAGAAAACAAAATGCCAAGTATAATAAAATCTGACAATTATTAGTGGTATTTGTTGAAAAGCAGAGAAATGATGCTGAGTCACAGGCAAAACATCTCAGCCTCTAGCGCTTCATGTACACTCCATTAGCCATCAGTCAGTACGGTTAGAAATTTATAGATGAAGGGAATACAAGGAGAGACCTTGTTCATCTTTGCCAAGGTAGACTTTAAGGCTTGGCCTCAAAGCATGTGATCAATGCAGTGGTTGAAGAAATTAATCCTCTGCTCTACAGTGAAAATACTGTGTTTTGGGGGGCGGTGGGGTTAACAATAGACTCTTCTAGGAATGGCTGTGAATCTGTCAATCTGAGGGAAACAAAGCTCAAGTGAATAGCAGAACTTCCTCTTCCCTTAGAGTATGTTCACCTGTTTTTTCATGAGAGACCTATAAAATGAGCCTATTTCAGAAACGGAGCAAGTAAATGCAAAAAGAAACATTTCTGCAGTGCAGAAATTTATTATATTAACCATCCATTTTGAGAAAAGGCATGAGATCTCATTTTTACGGAACAGTTTATCACAGCTGACATTTGGAGTGACCAATTTCACACAGCTGAATAGGTGCATATGTGCACCTTTAAAGGAAGAGCAATAACTGAGGGAGTTTCATTACTTAGTAAAATATATCTCAACCCTTCATGCCTGTGTTGGGCACCAAAAAGGACTGTCATGGTTTAGACCCAGCTCGCAACTCAGCACCACTCACCTCTCACATTCCTCCCTCCTCAGGCCATGATGTAGAAGAGAACAGAAAGAATGCAAACCCCATGGGTTGAGATAAGAACAGTCCAGTAACTCAAGTATAATATAAATTTACTACTAGAGATCATAATAGAAGGAACAAGCGGAGAGAATAAAAAACTAAAATGGGAAATGAAAAAAAACCAATAAACACAAGTGATGCACAATGCAATCTCTCACCACCTGCTAACCAATACTCAGCCTGACCTAAGCAGCAATCTCACCTTCCAGGGGACTCCCCCCAGTTTATATACTAGGCATGATGTGCTGTGGAATGGAATACCTCTTTGGCTAGTTTGGGTCAGGTGTCCTGTCTCTGCTTCCTCCTGGCTTCTTGTGCCCCTCCTCACTGGCAGAGCATGAGAGACTGAAAAGTCCTTGATCAGGGTAAGTGCTACTGAGCAACAACTGAAACATCAGTGTGTTATCAGCATTGTTCTCAGACTGAAACCAAAACACAGCTCTGCACCAGCTACTAGGAAGGAGAAAAATAACTGCTACAGCTGAAACCAGGATTTACTCACAGATTTAATTTTCTACAACTCCTGATAATCAGCTGATAAAACACACATCAGCACCAGATTACCCCACATCTGGCTTTAGGTGTGGGTCACCCATTAAGAGGTAACTTAAGAAAGGTCTTGCATGCAGGACTCAAGGGACAGAACCACTAGGTATTCTATCACTGGAGGCTATGCAGGGTTTCAATAGGATGGAGTGGGATTTACTACAGCATGAACCAAATTCTTTCATTTTTCTCATGCAAAAACCAATTGAATCTAACCAGAGTGCAACTGAGAACATATTACGACTCTGATTCTTTATTACTCACCTGTCCCAGTACTACAGCAATCAACAGCATAAAGTTTATGGGACCAGAACGCTTCTTTGTGGGAAGGGCAAGGAATATCTTACCGGATAGCCTGTAACCACAGAGCAGATACAGAAGCAAATCTGAAGAAGACTAAAAGTCATTCTGGACTTGTGACAAGATCCACAGCTTTTGAAGCAAAGTATTCCTATGCTAGAAACACTCACAGCACAGGCTGCTTTGAGCATATTTAACTCATCCTACATACTTTTAAAAGAAGAATGAAAGCTGACTTTGGCAGGGTTTGACTCCCAGAAAAAAAAAAAAACAAACCCCAGCATGCTTAAGGAGCTTGCATAAGTTTCCCTTATCTGATCTAGCTGTTGATAACAGGAAGTGATAATGAGGGCCATGAGTATCACCCACCATATGTTCACAGGGGCCCTGCTGTCTGCCCAGCTTGATGGTCTCAGAAGTCCATGTCTGAGGACCTGGAGAAAGATGGACCATTATTGGTCTCTGCCAGGCAGCAGGAAGAGTCTATCTTCAGATGATCTGGCTCCTATCCAAGCAGAGATAACCTCTCAAAACCACACTGGGTAAGTGAGGCTCTAAACATTCAGCAGTGCCTGCCTGATTAGACTTAGTCTTACTTGCCTCTGATACCTTGGCAAAGAGTTTCACATGGGCTCTCTGCTTTCACATAAAAATATTTCCTGCAAACTGCCTGCACTGCTTTCATGCTTAATGACCTCCTTGCTTAGATGGGGAGGACAGTCTAGACCAAAACCACATTGCATTTCATTGCAATATTCAGATGTGCCATTCTTCTAAGCATATGTCTCTTTACAGTAAAAACTATTTTTGTTGCCAGTCACGGAATGTGCTAACTTTGTATGCACTCTGGAGAGGTTCTAGCAGACTGCCTAAGAAGCACATCAGTACAATTAAGTTAAACAAAGCAGGTCACTGTCCACTCAGTGACAACAGGCTCTGTAATTTCAACAGTTTACCATAATTCTTTCAATTCAGAGCCAAAAAATTATAAATATTTTTGCAAGCTCCACCTTTTTCAGAATAACTCCTTATTAATCAGTTTTGGAAAACGCTAATTCTAAAAAAACCCTACTGACAGAGATTGTTTTAACAATGTACTTTGCTATTGAAGCTGTTCATGAGTCTTCTTATAGAAGACTCAGCAATGACTCCAGTTGAACCACAGAAAACTAATACTGCTAAATTGATTAGACAGCAGAATAGATGTAGATGAAAATCTCCTGTACCAGACTCAGAAAATTCTTGTCTGCATGGAGTTGTATACATAAAAGCATTCCTTTTTGTTTCAGTCATTATTATTTCATCTTTTCTGTTTATGCTGTTTAGCAAAAACTGCAAAGCTGAAGATACAGCAGTATATCTTTCCATAACCAAAACATGGGTTTGATCCCTATAATAAATACAACCAATAAGTTTAAACAAGTTATTTCCAAATGATTCAGCACTTATCCAGTACATAGTAGGAGAAAAGGCATCCAGGTGCACTTCACAAAATTTAGATATAAATTACATATTCTACCTACGTCTTTGAACAGATATCATAGCAGGGATAAGGGCACTGCTCTTCTTCTTGTACATATATCATTATCCAACAAAATCGCATTCATCCTATTGAATATTACTTTTAGGCTCCTGAAACCCATCACAGATATCTTCATCCAGAAAGAAACAACTAGAGAGGAAATTCTTTAAAGTTAAGAAAAAATGCTTATCTATTCAGGCTTCTAAACATATTCATCATCACCCCAGAATCTGTTGCAGTTTACTTCTGTAGTCCCCCCAGGATGTACTGCTGTTCAGAGGTCCTACAAGCAGACTGACTGAGCAAAGCAACTAAAATTTCCTTTTTCACAAAAGATCAAAGAAAGCCAACCAGGCCTGGAAAAGGCACCAAATTCTCATTCCATCAAAGCCAAGAAAGGAAAAAGAAAGGGGTGGGGAACCAAGAATTCTGAGCAGGAAACAAATTCACTCCTAAAGCCACTCCAAAAGTTTGGCTTTCAGTTCTGCTGTTCAGCAGCTCTCAGTAGGAATTAAAATGTGCAACAGTGAGGGGAGGGGGGGAATTGGAAAAAAACCCACACCAAAAAAACACCAATGGGGAAGATCTCACTGACCCCCCCACTGCAAAGTTTTTCCTCAAGATGCAAGGAACTCTGCTGGCATGCAAACATAATTTAATTCTTCCTGCCCCCCCAGTCTTGACTCAAGGCCATCTGATTTCACAGTTCCAGCACTTGTAGTAGTTAGCAAATTGTGCTATGCACTTTGCAGAGTAAAAAATGACTACAGCATGCCAAAGTCTAATCTGTGACAAGCATTTCCATTCCTGAAACTCTACACAGCATGCCTCGGATTGTTTGGTGCTTGCTTAGCCAGACCCGCTCTGTGCGGTTGTGGTGAGGCAGCAGATAGGCCTGTGTGCGCAGTCTGAATTCTGGGACCGACAGATGCATCCCAGGAATGTTTACTACCAGTACAATGCTAATCATAATTACCATGCTGGTATATGTTCTCTGCAGGATAAAAAGGCTAGAAGAAAGACCATGGTTACATTGGACAGCCAAGAAAAGATCATAGCTGGAAGGTAGAAAACACATTAAATCGTTCCATTTAAGGCATATGTACAAATTAAAAGTTAACCATCAATGATAAAAAACTGCATATAACCCCACCCACAGCTATAGAGATAATTGCCAATGGCGAGAGGTCCACGTTCTGCTGCCCCAGCAGCACAACCAGTCACAGAACTAGTCTCACATCTGACCTTCTCCCCAAGGAAGTGCTGAGGAACCTCTTTGTTCACCCACCATTTATTAATGTTCTTGGTGACTGGATGACATAGAAATCATAAAGCTCTCTGATTTTTTGGAAGCTAAGCCTCCTCCCGGGTCTAAGAAGTCTTAAATTTCAGCCAGGTAGCTTGACCTAACTGTCCAGAGGTAGAATTACGACGAAACAAAGATCACCACTACTACGTCAAGATCATCCTAAAAAGCTAAAAACTCCCAGCTGCTTTACTGAAAATGCTACGAATACAATGCCCAGAAGCTATTGCCCTCTCCAGTAAATGGCAAGTCCACAGACAGTAATGCCTATGTTCCTTTATTTGCCAGCATTTGCAATATAATTCTCTGTTTAAATGATGAATTAGCAAGATCAAAATATACTTTGGCTAGTAGACCTTCAAGATCTACTGGAGCATATTTAATTTACATTAATGTTAATGACACTGTTTTCCTTGACTTAAAAAAAGGGCAAAAATAACCTAATTTACTTGTAAAGTAAAAGCTGTACCAAAAATAATTGTTTAAAATCCTGTGGCATTAATCCCACATGTATTTAACTATATACTGCAGCTATTAGTGGTGCAAACAGCATGTGGAATTTTCTCCTCTCTTCCTTCAGCTTACTGAAAAGGAACCTAGAGAGCAAACAAGCTGAGACAACCAAAATTTAATCCTTAGATCCACACTGTTTTATTGCAGACACTTGATTTCTATCCTTGTCCAAACGTCTGAGCAAGCATAAACTACAGCAGAGATAAGATCTCAACTTTCAAACTTCGTATCAGAAACCATGAGCCTTGTATCACATATCTTTCTGCCACTGACAATCACACCACTGACATGAAAGTGACTGTCTTAATTGTTGACTGGTTGTCTTAATAGCCCCCAGTGTGTCTTCTATGGGATGTCAGAATTAAAAAGACTAGTATCTTCAAGAAAGAACGTACAGTGAATATTGCCACACACTATCCCCAGCCAGCGAATGTCATCATCAAGTGGTGGAATAAAACATGACAGACTCCTGTTATCTTTTCCAGCATGCCAGTCTCAACCCGACACATCCCAAACCTTAACGCCTGGCTGACTCTAAATCATGACACATCCAGAATGCTTATTTTTTCCCCCTAGTACTTTTTCTAATAACTGAGTTGGTGGTGCCATGTTCTCCTTGGGATGGTGGACATCAACCACCACACTTGCACACTGTAATGAAGCTGGTAAGTCCATCCAAAATTAAAGCAAGAAAGTTCTATGAAAGCAGAAGACTAATGAATGCATCAAAGAAGGAAAAAATACAGTGAACTAGTCTGTAGTAAATCAGGTGCTTTATCTTTCATTTAACGATTATTTTAAATAATCTTATTAATGATTAAATAATCATTAAAAATGATTATTTTTGCTTTATGCTACATGCCTTCATTTAAGTCCCATTTATAGCACATGCCCCAGTAAAATGTCCCAGTGCAGTCCAGAACTCTGGCACTGCATGGTTTTAGCAAGGACTATGTCCTTAAACTCCACATACATTTTGAAAGCTATGAAAAATAACATAAGAATAAATAAAATGGAAACTGCCAACTGAAAGGCAGTGAAAGCAAGCTCAGAGAGTACTTTTTTCTTATTTATGGTACAGTAAAGATTTTAAGGAGTATTGTACAACAACACTGTGCAATCATCAGGCCAACAGTTCTGCTGCAAAGTGTTTTTCAAATGACAGTTTTGGTTGCCAATGTAAGGAACAGACAATGAAACAGAAACAGGTATTTCTAAGAGGGGCTTTGAAAATGTCTCCCTGTGCCTGGTGCATACAGCAAATATAAATCTTCACTGAAACACAGTTTGAGGAATGTCTGCAGCTGCCTAACTTCTCTTCATGGAGGGGTGGTGGTAAACATTGCTAGTGACAGTGACATCATTTGCTACCAATAACCAACTATGACTAAATTCTAAACAGTGTTGAATCAAGATCTTCTGGCTAAGCTAACAGGATAAAAGCCTTAAGGCATGATATTTGCTTTATTTTCTGGAGATAAGGCCAAGCGTACTGAAGTGCCAGCGTTTTTTGAGAGGTGGAACTGGGTTAAATTCTGATTAAGAGACAAACTGGAAGATTCAGACATCTGTTTAGTAACTATGTAATAATGTCTCAAAGGCAATCCAAAACTGCGGTCATGCACGCTGAAAACTTCTGAATGCACAATTAGCAGGAAAGTGTAAAGTGGTATTTTCCCCATTTTGGACATTCCATAAAAATGGGCTTCATTTACATTTCTGTATTTTCAGAAAGACAGTGGTATTTGCTTGCTTTCTTACCCTAGTACACCACAGATAATATTCAGCTGTCAGGTTTATGAGGTATTTGCAGTTACAACTGAACAGACAAATCCTTTATTACAAACAGAGAACAAATAATGGGGATTTACAAAGCTGTAATTGCACTGAGAGGGTTTATGCATAAGGCTATATTAAAAGAAATACTATGACAAAATACCTTTTTTTTTAAATTCCTGTGAGCATTATCACCACTTACACTTAAGACCCTTTCATAATGTTACCATGAATGGGATTTTAAATGCATGTCATCCCTAAAAGATGCCTGCAGTCCCTGCCAAGCTCTCCTACACAGACTGATCTCGGTAGCATATACCTGTTTTACGGTTAGAGAATGATGATGAATGAGCAGAGCAATCTTTTAGCCCACAGCAATAAACCACACTAAAGGTAGATGTACTCCAGCAACTGCGCGAAGCATGTCAGCTACTGCAAGTCTTGGCAGTGAAACAGGAGTAGAGACCAAGAGGAGGTATCTGCAGTCTCCATCAGCTGTCACCGAGAAGCTCCATGGTTATGTGACAGGCACGAGCAGAATAGCTTACCTATGAGCCCACTCTGGCTACACATCAGGCCAACAGCACGATTGACAGTGCATCAGCTGAGTAACACACCACTAGAGACAAAGGGCATGTTCCTGTCTTTGCACTTGTCCATTCAGAAGGACCTTGTGTGTTGTGGCTGACATTCTGGAGTGAAGGGATACCATCTAGAGGGGCCCTAACATGCTTGAGAATTGGCCAATGCCAACCTCATGGAAGATCAACAATGCCAAGTTCAGGGTCCCGCACCTTGGTTGGGGCAATCCCAAGCACAACTATAGGCTGAGTAGAGAACAGATTGAGAGCAGCCCTGAGGAGAAGGACTTGGGAGTGTTGGGTGATGAGCTCAACATGGGCCAGCAGTGTGTGCTTGCAGCCCATTTTGTGACCCTGAGAAAGGCACCGGGATGGACAGGAATAGGATGCCATGGCCCATGGTGGATGCAGCCTCTGTTTTGGACCTTCTGTTTTACCAGAAGCCTCCTGAGGACAGGCACTCCCTGAACACCAGAGACTTACGGCTGGCTCTACGGCTTTCCCCAGTGGAACCATGCCAGTTACAGCTGTGCCTGAGGATGCTGTGAAGCAAACTGCCAGCCCGCCTGTCCCAAGACTACAGAAACACAAAGATGACTTCAAGCACTCCACTGTCTACATAAAAGAGGATGTTCAGTTTCATTCAATATATTTCATGAACAGAACATATCTGCGAAGTAATTTTCAATATGGTGCACATTCTTTATTTACTTATCGATGGCAACCACAATTTCTGCTCTTGTTCTGTCAGGAAGATTAATGCGTCTCCTCACAATAAAACACTGAGGTGGGAATCACAAAAACAGTCAAAACACTTTGTATGAATTTATCCTGAGATTCTTTTGATTCTTCTGGCTTATTACACAAAAATGGGAGAATCTGACTGCTATTCAAGAAACTATATTGGATAAAACTGACATTTCTTTCCCAAACCTCTTCTCTAAGCTCAGTGATTCATTATCATAGTTTAAATTTTGTACATAATTGATTAACAGTGGGCAGCAGCATGCCGAGTATAATTATGGATTTTTAAGGTTACCCTTGAACACACTAGAACAGTTGCTAGCAGTACGTATGACAAATAATTGACTAGTTTATTATAAATTGCTTTGACGGAGACAGGCACTACAATTAATTAGATGGTCAAGAGAAATCCAGATCCAATACCACAGATGTCAATACCATGAGTAATATGTCTCCCATGTAGAACCTTTTCCTAATATATTAATTATAATGTTTTGAGCTCTGGCACTGTCTTGATTTAAAGCCATAAATCAGCCACACTGTTTGCTACATGGAGAATCGAAAGAATGCAACTCCCACAGGTTGAGATAAGAACGGTTTAGTAACTAAGGTATAACA
>JAOEHY010026211.1:0-12785 GCA_025447955.1 Psilopsiagon aurifrons
CCTTGGGTGATATGGTTTAGTGGGAGGTGTCCCTGCCCATGGCAGGGGGGTTGGAACTGGATGATCTTAAGGTCCTTCCAACCCGAACCATTCTACAATTCTATGATTCTAAGTCTTGAACAGCCAGTAATGACCAAGCAGGTACACAACAGAGGCTAAATTTAAATGCTGTGTATACATACATAATAAATATTTGCTGTAAGTTGGATTCTATGAAAAAGAAAGAAGGGGAGATATTGTCCCCAGTAAAAAAGACATGTGGTTATCTGCACCATGAGAAGGGTTTGAAAACAATGTTATCTATAGGCTGTATGCTGGTGTTTGTGTTAAGCAGCTGCCTGTGGATCTCAGTACTGTGAAGGTATAAGGTATTTTGCTTGTTCCTCCTTAAGTTTCAAATTCAAAAAGTAGCAGTGGTGAAAGAGGAATGTTAGGGGTTTCCCTGCTAAGCCTATTTTGGTTTTCATAGCTTGTTCTATTCACAGTGGTCTGTAACTGTAATCACAGAACTGGTTAGAAGATCTGATCCAAAGCTTGGTACGAGTTCTAATTTATGTTTTGGATCAGTATGTAATATGTACTTCCATTTATATCCCCCTTCTTAACTGTAAAATACTCAGGGTATTTTGTCATGGAAATGTTCTTTATATATGATGTCATCAGCGCATACCATTCTGTGTGACATTATACTGTGAGCAGGAGACAGTCTGAAACCTGAAACTTAAAACCATGAGCAAACCACCTACACAGATTTGTGCTTTGGGGTAAGCACAGAGTGTGCAGGAGTATGGTGGATGTCAGGAGGGCATGCTGGGCCTGGGAAGATGCTACTGCCTTGTGGGGCAGAGGCCCCCCCAGCCGCCCCCACATCCGCTGCTTCCTGCACTGGCAGCCTTTCCCCTGCCTTCTGGAACACCACATCATGTGTCAAGTTATTTAGTTTTTTCAGTTTGTGTCACTAACCCATGCTTTCTTTCACCCTTAACAGTTTGAGTTTCATCTTCATTTTCTGAGTGAATTGATCACGTGGATCCATCTGTGTGAGTCTCCAGGTAGCACCCAAGAACTGCTCAGTACAGGGACATACTGCAGAGAAAGCTCAGAAGTTTGTTCTCTTCAGAGGAGCAGGAGAGGTGAGTACTGACAAACAAGCAGTAGGATTGGCATGCTGCAAATCCAGTATTTCTGAGCAGTGTTTCCCAGTAATGGCAGCAGGTTCTAGTCAAAATATGAAAGGGAAAAGTGAGAAAGATGTGGAGTAAGAAGATGAAATGCCAGAACTGTGAGAAGGTGCAGGTATTATGTGCAGAGAGGAGTATAATATTAAAGGAAAACCACATGAAATTAATGTGGAAAAGAGATGTGTTTAAGAAAAGCTGCTGAAAGCATTTTGCAGCATGATGTGAAGTCAGTACTGCATCTTGTGGTCTTAGCCTTCCTTCCAGAGTAACATCATTCTGTGCGTGTTCTTCATCTGAACTCTTTTCCTACTATTGCTATTCTGTTTAAACAGTGATCTCATATTCAGAATGTGCTTTTATTGCACAAGATAAATCATGGTGAGCAATTAGCTATTTCAAACACTAAAGTAAGGTAGATTAGGCATTTCAAATATTAAAGTGGGGGAAAAGCACCAGGAACAAGAGTATGATAATCATTAGTTAATTTGAAAAGATGTAAATGTGTTCACCTATGATTGACTGATTAGTCAAAGACACATGAAAGGGTTTCATTCATAAGCCCTGCTTTGCCCATGGATATAGCTTCTATTTATGTGAAGAACATCCTTTGGTCTCTATTCTTTTGGAACCCAAGCTGCGCGTGTGTGCATTGCTCAGAAAGCAAAAATCATCTCTTTGTAAGGGGCCCGTGCCTCGCCCCACATCAATGGCTTTTGTGCAGGAAGGCATCTGCTGTGATTGCCTGGGGAAATTTTGTGCATCAAGTGCATAGTGCAGAGAGCTCTGAAAAAGGAGAAGGGGAAAAAGATAAAAAAAGGAAATCCTTGTTTCCTTTTGAGTTCTTCAAGTACAAGAGAAATAGAAAGGTAGTGTAGATTTTTCAAGGTGTTCTGCTGATCTCCTGGGAACAAGAGAGCAGATCTCAGCTTGGCTGGGATCCCCATCTGTTGCCATGCTGGATCTTTAAATGAATGGGTGCTGAGCTGAAGGAGGAGCCATGGGGACTTTTTTACCAGGTGGAAAAGGTTGATCAGCTTTTAGAGAGTGTATTGCTGCCTGGGCTGTGCAGGGTGTGAGATGGACATAGCCTAGGACGTAGGATGCATGAAGGGTTGCACCTTCAGTTGTGAAGTGTGAAAATTGTTGTCTGCTTGAGAAACTGGAGAGATTTTATGTAACAGGAGGTGTGTGGGGGACTGCTGAGGGACATCTGAAGAAGGAGGTGAGGAAGGAAGTTGTGAATGCTCCATCCCTGGCAGTGTTCAAGGCCAGGTTGAACAGAGCCTTGGGTGACATGGTTTAGTGTGAGGTGTCCCTGCCCATGGCAGGGGTGTTGGAACTAGGTGATCTTAAGGTCCTTTCCAACCCTAAGTACTCTATGATTCTGTGATTTTGCTCTGCACTTCAGCTTAAGCTGAGCAAAAATTGGCCACGTGCATGTGCTACAATCCTGGTTTTTGGGTGAAGTGGAATGGACCTGCATTGAACTTGGTTTCTCTTGCAGGTATACTGAAATAGGCAAGAAGCCTTGGGTTTTGTCTTCTGGTTGTTTTGTATTTTAATTTTTTTGTGTTTTCTCAGAATTAAGTTTTTCTTCTCCAGCCCCAACCCTGAAGAGCAATTGGGGGGAGGCAGAGGAAAGCACTGCAGTTTGGCTCTATATCATTTGGGCTGTTTGAATTCATTAGCTTGGGAGCCCTCACAAATGCCTCAGGCTGCGTACCTCCTCATGCACCCAACTTGGGAGAATCTCTTACCATTACTGCATGCATTAGCCTTCATTAATACAATTAGCATAATAACGATTAGGATTCATTATTCCCTACAAAAAGATAAAGCCAGTAATACATACCTCAGTACCAAATTCCTCAGTGCCTAGTCTTGGGATTGCTTTGTTTTGGAGCTGTTTGCTCTTTATATCCTTCCATCTCCTAGAAAAAAGAAAGCTGCTTAATTGTAAAACTGTTTGGGTCAAAGAAATGCTCTGAGATGATCTTTCACACATACTAAATAAGTGATCTATGGGACCCACTGCAAACTTCATCTTCTTCAAGCACAAAAGCTACTTAGTTTCCCCACATTGAAGACTTTTTATAATAGCAATAAGACAACTCTAGAGAGAACCATCTTATATTAACTCCAGGGAGTAATCATCTAATCACAATCTGGGGGTGATTTGGAGCACTCATCTGGACCAAATGCCTCGCAACACCCCAGGAGTGGTTTTATTGCATGATAGCAGTACCCCATTGAGCCTTATTGCTTAATTAAAAACAAATTCCCAAGTAATTTTTTTGCCTTTCCATAAAAACACAGTAGTACATAGCATGTATAAAACATCCATTAAATGATGGTACATGCAAATTTACGTTGTGAGATACAATCCATTTCTTTACCACTTGGGGGTGAAGTTAAATGTAAAACCATTTCCTATAATCTGTGCACTGCTGTGTTTAGAGAGGAATAAATATGGGAAAGAGAGGTTCATTGTAGGATGCCTTGTTTTTATTAAGTGATATGTTTGGTCTCCTTACAAAGGAGCTCAAATTCTCGTCCATCTTGTAAACGTAATAGTCAATCAACAGTGTGGCCTTTTCTGCTTGCTCCTGGAGGTTTCCTCAGCATGCTGTCATTTCAGTGCAGATCTACAATAGGAAATCCTGTATTTCTGCCTAGGAATTTAATTTCTCTGAGCAGGGAGCGCATGAACAGTGCAGGTGACATATTTGGGATACATCTATTTTACAAGTGGTACACAGGTGTCCTTTGTGGATTTTGTAGTCTGATTTTGATTAAGCATGGTTGTACAGCTGACTTCTGCCTGTGCTGGTTGCATGGCTCAGAGGTCTCCATCTCCTGCAGTTTGACTGGGACCACTGATACAGCTGTGGCTGCTCTGCAGAGGACCTGGACTGTTGATGGGAAGAGTATGAAAGTCCTTTTTAATATTGAGGCATGTGTCAGCATCCCAATCCACAGCTCCCTTAGACCTTTACAAAGTGTTTTCATAGTTCCAGATGTAGTGCTCCCCTGAAGACTTTGAGCACTATTGATACATTACAAGCAAAGAAAGCAAATCCAAGGTTTTTAGTGATTGTCCAAAAATTATACAGGAAGTGCTAGAGACAATGCCTCAAATTCGTGGTAGCCAAAGCTGTAACCGGGCTTTTGGCCACAGCAATAAAGTAAATGGGGAGGGGAAGGGGAAATGTTTGGTACAACATTTTCTTTGGATTTGTCACTCAGGGTACCTTTAAGTAATTGGTGGAGGTAAGCTTGCAAGTACATGTTTGTCAAATAAAAGCTGAGAATTAGTAGTAACTATTACTGTAGTTGTTTCACATGCTGAAGCCTTCCAGTGGTACCTACAGGCTCTGCATAGAAGGTGGCACTTGTGTCAATCTCACCCGCTGTGGCCTCCGCTCTGTTACGCACAGCCTTCTGGTTTTCCCTGTCAAATGGTGGTTATTCAAGGATTTGTGGGACCTGCAGCCATGTGTGAATATCTACTGTTGGTAGCCCATTGCACCATTCAGGGTCACAGATGCAGCATGCTTTGTCCCATATTTAGTTTTTGTAAAAAATTGTTTGGTGAGCTGCTTTGCTAGACTGTTTTGCTGGTTTCATTTTAAATGTCCCTTTAGAGAGACGTTTAATGTTGTGGTTTGGTACAAAGAGATTACAACATTGTACTGAGGAAATGAATGAGAGTAAATCTAGTCACCTGCCTGAGGTCAGGCTGAAAGCATGGCAAAAAGAATAATTAAGTCTGTGTATTTAAACCGTTCTGTACTTTGGCAGGACACTGACAAGTCAGGAAAGGGCATGAAAGGACCTGACAGAGTTCTTGAACAGTCAACATTTTTACCTGAAAGATCTCTGCTGCTTTTATTAGGAATGCCATTATCTTGCTTTGATCTGACACGCTAGGTCTCACTGCTCCTACGGCTGACAGGGCAAGTAGCCAACAAAGGAAAGACCTAATAGGCTTTAGTACCTTTAATGAAGAGTTTCTCTTCCCCCTTAGATGTATGATATTTTACAAAGGCTCTTTTCATCTTAATGCATCCTGCAGATGGCTGTCTGCGGTAGGACAAGCGCACACTGCTGGCTCGGGGGCAGGGTTAGCAGACTGGCTGTCAGACTTGACTGTCCCTCAGCGTGGAGCTGCGGGAGGGTCAGCAATGCTCCTTGCCTGCCCGGCCTGTGAAGCAGCTGCCACTGGCACTGATACAGCCTGGATGCGTTTGCAGAGCAGCACATGGGAGCTGCCCCAGAGCAGGGCCTGGGGGGAGCAGCTCTGGTAGTGTTTGTTTTGATTTTGTCTGGGGTTCTTTGAAGTTTTTTTGCAAGTGGGTTTTGAAGCAGAACAGGGGGTTTATCAGCCTTGAACAGGGCAAGAAGAAACAATCATGCCCTACCTTGTGTCACCCAGACACACTGGGCAGCCATGGACTGCTGGAGTAGGCAAAGGCATGCCTCAGTTGCATCCAACCTGCAGTTTGCTGAGTGACTGCAGCAATTCTGAAGAGTACAAATCTAGCCTATTCTGTCATCTGAGCACTTCTTTTTTGCCATCAGGGCACAGTAAAGTTCATATATCTGCATTTATCTGGCCTTTTAACAAGACGAGAGTTAAGAGCCTTAATTTGATGCTTCTGGGACATGTATGACTTCCTTTAAAAGTTTCATGAAGGAAATTAAAAGTGTGATATTTTAGTAACTGGAAGTGCCTGGCTTAGTTTGGTTCTGTTTGGTTAATTTTTTTTTTTTTTTTTTTTTTTAATTTCATTTTGACACAGTAGGCAATTTAGAAAACATATTTGCAGTAAGGAAAACGCAGTTGTTATGGAAACATCTGAGACAGGCAGCTGACATAGGATAAGGCATGCACCAGATTAGTAGTACACACAGACACAGTAAAGAGGCAAGTTCATGTAAGGTAAGGGAACAGTTTCTAGGCACCGTTTACTCCTTGGGTGGCTTTTCAGTGACAACGGGGGGGGGGGGGGAGGAAAAAAAAAGAAAGAAAAAAAAATCATTTTAAAACCGTGAGCATGTGGCTCCATCTTCTGGTACCAGAGCGAAGCGCGTTGACCGGGGCGTGGAAGGAGGTGAGGAGATTTCTATCACGCTCCCACGTTTGCTGCAACAGAAACAGTAGCAACAACAATAATAAAATAAAACACCCGTGCTTCGGATCCAAGCTGCAAGTTGTTAATGTAGTTTTTCTGAAGCTACAAACCGTTCTGCTGCATGGGAAGAAAACTGTAATTTGAAACATTCTCTTAATGTTTAGCCCCAAAAGTGCCTTGTCTTCCTTTACAAAACCAGTATTTGATCAGAGCATGGACTGTACCAGCAAAGCTTGGTGCTTGTGTAGGTGCTAATATTGCCTCCTGCTTACAGCTGTAGGATGTTTTTCTTTGTTTTTCCCTCCCCAGCAATGTATTTGGCAAAGTAGCTAAAATTCATGATACATCATGGAAATGCTAGCTGGGTAGAAGCAGCAATGAAGAGTTCTATGAGGTAGATTGCCAGAAGTTAAACCAAAATAAAGCTGGTTAATTACTTCACCAAACAGTGAATGTTGTTACAGTGGGTGCTGCACATGCTTAGGTGAGCTTGATTACTCAATCTGTTCACATTAGTAATTTTGTTTTAAACAAAAGTCATTGTTCAAAACTAGATGTTATTGTTCTCTGGGGAAGCCTTGGGTTTTCTAAATAATCCTAAATAATTCTCCCAACTTTGCTGCATAAGAAAAAACTCTTAAACAGCACAACAAACCAGAAACAAAGGAAATTTTCTTGATGCTGTGCTGTCCTGAAACTGTTGGTTGCAAGTCATTGCAAACAGGAGGTATTGCACTGTAAATGCAAAATTTAAAATATAGATCATGTGTGTAACTTACCTAACTTAATTCAGTGAACGTATGTAAGAATGGGTTTTGAGGGGTTTTTTTCACCCTGTATTTTGAGCTTAGGCCATAAGGGACTCTCTGTTCTTTGTATAAATTATTAGTTCTCAGTCCAAACTCCTGCATGGCAGACCTGTGAGAATGAAGGTGTGGGAACATAAATTTAGTGGTCCCACTTTTTCTGCCTACACTTGTGGCACTCTTCCGCTAGCATGAGTGTGCGTTATTTGCATGCAGCACTTATCCGTGGTGAGGGCTGTGTGGAGACCTGCTTGGAAACAGTGGGTTCGTGTCAGAGCTGCTCCTGTGTGGCAGGGTGTCATGTCTCAGAAATCATCCCTAATAGCAGCAAGGCTGTGGAAACCAGAGGTAGAACTAGCCTTTATTACTCAGTGGGGTACTTACAAGCCCCCCTCAGAGGGAAGCATTTTAAATGGCCACAGGCTGTGCTGATATAATATGATTATATCCTCTATGGCTTGCATTTATCCTTTCTAAATTGTCTCTGCAGCTGGAGTGCATTGGGCTTCCCATTGGTGCTACCTGAGGTTTTCCTCATGAGGCTGTCCTCAGTTCCTATGATCTTTTTTCCCCCCTTCCTATATTTAACATTCAGTTTCATCCTGTTCCATTTTATTGGTGATTTTAAGCTTTAATTTCTAGGGATTGTGGCTTTCTCTGTATCCTGTGGATTATTCTCAAGGGATATACTCCCCTTTCTGAAAGATGTCGCAAGGTAGCACCTTTCACCAACTCTAACAGTAAATAAACACTGCAGACCTCTTTAAGGAAGTACAAACCCACAAGAAATCCTGCCTGGATTGTGCTTGATAAATCGGATCTTTTGCAGACATCTGGAGATTGTGTTTGCAAATCAAATGTGCTTCCAGCCAGCCTGGCTTGTAGTCATTGTTACCATAATTCACGTTAATGTTGTTGCCACTTTTTACTTGCTAAAACACATGTGGTGCTTTATTGCTAAAAAAAAAAAAAAAGAAAAAAAAAGTGTCTGCTTTGGAACAGAAGTTCTTTTAAAACCCATCTTGGAAGTTTGCTGTTTGGAAAAGCAAATGTCAAATCATTTGTCCCAGCTCTGAACTGCCATTCTGAAAATGCAGCTGTGGGAAGAGATTACTTAGGTACTGTGATGGGGCGCACATAAGAATCTAGATTGAGAATTATGTAGCAATAGAGACCTGAAATAACAAGTGGAACAAGTAAACTTCTGGCTTTTCATACAAAACATAGCTTAAAAAATACTAGATCCCAAGTGAGAGTGTTCATGCCAAGTTTTAAATCTCATTTGAATTTTTATAGCTGTTATAATTTCTGATATATAACCTTGGAAACAGGGTCTTGTAACAGAAGTTCTGAGTCCTTCGACTGTTGCCTCACAAAAGAGAGTTGCTGCAATAAGCTACAACTCTGAGACAAGTTTGTAAGGCTGCATTACGTCTGCATATCATCACTGGGTCTAAGCTGGGCTCTTCACATTATTTGAGTGTATTTGTGTATGCCAGCCTTCTAAATGTAACAAGCACAATCCAGTATATCCTTATCCACTGAAATGTTGCCGCAGGAAAGAGGCTTGGGCTTGGACACACTGTCATGGAAAGTAAAGAAAAGCTTATTTATTCTTTCTTTTCCCTATCCTTATTCTTCCATATTTCAGAAAGAAATATATCTTACAGAAGAAATGGAAGTTCCCAAGGAGCCTGGGCTGCAGAAGGATTCCATGTGCCAACGCTCTTTTCCCTCTCATTATCATACTCTTGCAATCAAACTCTAATTTTTGAAATAAAAAACCTGCAGGATTCTTTACTGGGACTATTAAACCTTCAATCTTCATTATTTAGGATGGCTACTTACCTTCTACTCAATGAAGCCATAATGCAACTGCTCCTATAAAAGCTATCGAAATGGCTACTGTGGCACTGAGTAGATTTTCCTCCGTGTAAAATAATCCTCTGTGAGTGAGACATAACTATCATTCACATTAATTAGGCAGCCATATAATGGGGTGTTCAATAGCTATTACATCATTTAAATTCTTCAGTGAGCACCTCAACCACCCAAGAACTATCCAGCTGAACATTTCTGAGTCCATAATTTTGAAATAATCCTTTACAGGAAGAATATGCATGGCAGAGTGTTGCAGACAATTTCACACACACACACAATCATTTTATTCAAATTTATGGGATTATTTTAACATTTATGAGAAGTGCATAATCCTATTTTTCCTTCCCTCCCAGAATAAAAGTGCTAATAAGTCCATTTTAAGGCTGATACTGTGTGTACACTAGAGAATGGCCAAGGAACTGGTAGTCGGAGGTCTGCCTTGGCAGTTGTACTCAGGTACACCACAAGTGTATCCCTAAATGTTTTGTCCCAGGCCTGGGGCTCTGGAGCCATGGGGCTCATCTGAGAAACCCTGACTCATGGACCAGTCAGGGTTAAAGTTTTGGCTTTCAAGTCTTAACTTTTGCCTTAAACAAGCATATGAGGACTTTAGCATTTATATTCAATTTTGGTTATTGACTTAAAATTTGTGAGTCAAGCCAAAGTCCTTTGGCATTTCTGGTAACATCATAATTACCAAAAAACCTGTTATCTGAATATTATAATTAATGTTCTATATTAATTTTTATATATATATTTTAAGATTAGTTTCTCAGTCAAAAGTGTGCATGTTTCTCGTGAGGCTAGGAGCTCATTCTGAAAGCTGAAAGAAACAAGGCTGAATTTCTTAAGTAATACACTAGGATGAAATTTCTATTATCAGACCTGTACCACAAATCTTTAACATGCTGTTCAGTTGCCTGCAGAACATGGTGACTGTTAGAAGACTGGTCAGCACCTGAAAGTTTTTGAAAATGTTTTAAATCAGTGTTGTTTGACAATAGTTATGTGCTATGGGAATAGTTCCTAACAGAATGAAAGAAAGTGATAGCCTAAAAATAGGCTGGGGAGTGGCGCAGGAAGGACAGTAAAGTTTAGGTTGTGCCTTTTCCCTCAGCATCCTCATTCAAAGCTATCAGTTCTGTTATTTTAGAGAACTGTATGCTCAATTTTTTTTCTCTCCTCTTAGTGGTTGTAAGGTACTGTACCTTATCTGACTAATACCCTCATAGAAAACAGCAGAGAGCTCTCTTAACAGGGAGAACTCTTAATTCAGTATTAAATGTTGCTGGCTTCTCGGTAGCTCTCTATAATTCCAGTCCAACAGGCAGTGTGCAGAGATAGGTGTCAAAACCCATCTGCAGGTAAAGCACCAGGTAATGTTTGTTCTGCAGCCCAGGAGGTTTGTATTTGCCAGATGTAATGGATCCTCTCAGCAGCAGTGGATGCTTGATCTTCTCTCTTTCACATTTGCTCACTAATTTAATTAAACCAGTACACTGAGGGAGATTTCCGCCTTACTAAAAGAATACATTTTCATCATAGGCTGAAAGGAAGGTGAGTTGGGGTTGGAGTTAGTTACCATAGGAATGACAGAATTAAGGAAGGTGAGCGTGAGACAAAGACAGGTCAAACCACTGTGAAATTCCATGGAATTGTCAACTGACAACAAATAATTTGACCTGGTATGTAGGATGTTCTGGTGAATGTTGTATGCTCTATAAATCCAGTTTTCGTTTGTCTAAGAGGATGAATGAAGGTGAGCATTTATTATGCAGGTGAACTAATGTGTTTTACTCATCAAGCCTCTGCATGCTAGCAAACTCACCTTGGGTGCAAGAAGGCAGTACAGCTGGGCTAGGAGACACAGCTGTTAAGGGTTAGTCTTTCAAAGTGCTCAGGTGCTTTCCATCCCAAAAGAGCTTATTTGGAGTTTAGGTGTTGCCAAAGATGCTGTGGTGGTGCAGGACGCTGGCCTGATATAGCTGCTACTGATGATAGGGGACCTTCTGTCATGCTGATGCTGCTCCAACTTCACATGGTGCATAGGTGGAAGCAGATAGAGCTGTTGGAGCCCAGAAGGAGAGCTTGTGGACTGCTGAAGCTTGTACTTGCATCACTTAAGGTCACAGCAAAACAAAGGAAGGTTAATGAGGGAAACTGTAGTGTGGCCTTCAGGGTGGAGGTGTCAGTGACTGCAGCAGGAAGAACAAGGTGACCAGAACTTTTTGTGAGTAAAAACCATGTCTGTGTATGGTTTTGGGACTTGTAACTGGTGAATGGGCACATGTAACTGCCCTGGTAGTGGGCTGAGGAATTACCTTGTTTAAATAAAAGCAGTGCTGCCCTGGCTTTGGGAAGACACTGCTCCTCTGTCTTAAAAACATGCTGCTGACACAGAGAGGCAAGATGGTGTCTCAGGTCTAGGGCAGTACAGTGGGTCCTGCCTTAAACACAGCTACATTTTAACTGTATTTTAAAAGGAGTAGAAGGAGGTGTAAAAAAAAAAAAAAAATAAAGAAAGTGAACTGTTGTGGTTATTTGATAGCAAACCTGTCAGTAGCTCTGTGGTGTGTACTGGTTCTTTGCACATGCACACCAACAGAAACACGTGGCAGAGTGTAGGCTTGGGCTATTGTAAGAGCTGTCACAAAATCAGTGTTTCCCAGTCACCCGTTTGCCTTGGAGAGTAAAAACTTCTGATAATTTTTAGATGATGTGCTGTGGCTTTTGCTCACTTCTCAGGGACCACTTCATATTTATTTGTAGAATGCTAAAGTTTATCTCTAAAGCTTTTATAAAAGCTTTATAAATATCAGGAGAAAAGAAGAAGTGCTGGAGAAGGACTAATAGCCCCAGTTGGTTAGTGTGACACATGCAGCCTGTAGTAAAATTAGAGTATTTTTTCCCTAGAAAAGTGTAAGCCTGCAAATGATGCACAGAATTACTAGTGTCAGACCAGAAAATACCTGCAGCTTTTCCCTGCAGGATTTGTCTCCACTAAAAATTGACTCCCCTTCCCTTTGTTACTCAGTCTGAACTCCATCTCAGTGTTTTTAGCTCTGTATTCTTTCTCGCCCTGTGCTATTTTTTGGTCTCTTTCTATGAAAAAACAGCACCAATGTTTCCAGTCAGAGGTTCTAAATCTGTGATTTGCAAATTAGCGTGAAAATAGTGAAGCCAGGTTTGCCTACCTTTTATTTACCCATCTTGGAGCAATCAGGTGTCAGAAACATCACAGGATGGACAATACCTGTTTGAGCAATATAAGATAATCCTGTCAGGGCTACTTGATGAATATTGTACTTGTCATGGGTTCAGCAGTAGCAGCCATTTTTCTCCTTCTTAGTAGCTGGTGCAGTGCTGTGGTTTTGACTTTCGGCCTGGGATCAGCGCTGGTAACACCAATGTTTATAGTTACGGCTTAGAATGTTTGGTTTGACCAAGGACTTTCTAATCTCATGCTCTGCCAGGGAAGAGGGGAAGCTGAAAGGAAGCAGAGACAGGGCACCTGACCCAAACTGACCAAAGTGGTATTCCACACCACAGCACGTCATGCCCAGGATGGAAAAACAGAGGGCAGGGACCTGGAAGAAGGGGGTTCACAGCAGGGTCAGGCTTGGTATCGGGTGGTGAGCAGTTGTATCCTCTTCCATTGTATTTCCCTTATCATTGTTATTATTGATGGTACCAGTAGTGGTTTGTGTTATACCTTAGTTACTGGACTGTTCTTATCTCAACTTGTGGGAGTTACAGTATTTCGATTCTTCTCCCCATTCCCT
>JAOEHY010026213.1:0-39081 GCA_025447955.1 Psilopsiagon aurifrons
GGACTTGTTCCAACAGTTCCATGTCCTTTTTCTGTTGAGGACACCAGAACTGCACACAATACTCCAAGTGAGGTCTCCCGAGAGCAGAGTAGAGTGGCAGGATCACCTCCCTCGACCTGGTGGTCATATTCCTTTTGATGCAGCCCAGGATGCGATTGGCTTTCTGGCTGCAAGCATTGAAAAATACTCTCCTGTTTTGTATGTTGCAGATGATAATACCTTTGATTTTTGTTCCTTGGGCATTTTCTACATGCCTTATTGCTCAAATGACAGGATTCTTTTTCCCTCAAATATTGGGCTTTTTACTCATTTTGAGTATCTGAATATATCAAAGTAAAAGAATAAAAGTAAAACCAGAAGGCAAAATAAGCTTCCATTTCTTTGCCTCCATCCAGTGCCTGTTTGTTTTCTGGTACTACGTTAGGAAAATCCATTGTACTTTTAGCTCAGTATTTTGTAATTGAGGGTTTCTAAATGTCACACAAAAGTACCTCCTACGCTGGTTTGATTAGGGAATTCAGTACACTGCCCATAACTGCTTTCAAACCTAATTTGCAGTTGCAACAAGGGTGGCTCCCTGGGCTTAATAGACATAATCAGGTTTAATGTACTTGTTAAGCATAGCCCTAATTTTTGCCCTGGGAACATTTTATGCTTAAGTTGTTTAAATAGCATAGTAAAGCAAATTCAGGGCTGTTCTGCTACTATCAGCCGTACAGAAGCTGGTTGTACTCGGAGGAGCTGCTATCAGCTTTTTTTGGTTTTCAAAGTTGAAGAATTTTTCTATCATAAGGGTAAAATAAAAATGGGAGGTGCACTGTGTGCGCAATAGGCCTTATAGCCTATGTGATACAGAAAGTGTGCTTTGTCCCTATGTTTTTATACATACCAGCAAAGCAGCACAAGCAGCATCCCCTGATTTGAGACCGGGCTGGCTGAATCTGTCTTTGGAGTCATGCTGGCAAAAGTGGCAGCTCCCTCCAGAGCAAACTACCTTTCTCATCCCTACCATTCCCTAGATATTTCAATATTAATAACTGGCTATTTACTAGTAATCTTTAAACTGACTTTGTGTCTAAGCAGAAAATACTTACTCAATGATCCCTCAATATCAATCAAGTACTTAGTGACTTTCATAATAAATTATCATTATTTAAGTATAATTCCTGAAAGCTTTGGCCTTTGCAATTTCTAAATTATGGAAGAAAGACCACAGAAAACTCACTGAATGAAAGTAATGTCTGTTTGAATTGTTTTCCTAACTTGACAAATGCTGGAGAGCCTCACAATTGTTCCTTTCTTCAAGTTCTGAAACACATGAGGCAGGAACAGCATAAAGATCCAGCTACTTCCTGGGAATACAAATGAGAAGCTCTTAAGTTTTCACCTGTTGGCCTAAAGCTCACACAAATCCCATCTCTCTTAATTTGAGGTAGGCAATTCAAAACTTTGTTGAATAGGTTTGGAAGTTGTTACAGGAGAAGGTCACAGGTGTAGTCAATTTGTAGGTGTCTGTGGAAGAGCTACTTGTTCTTTTCTCAGCTATTTGTTTAGAAGCATAGAAAGTTAGGAAAAAACATAAATAGACTTTATATTTTAACAGACACTAAATAGTTGGATAAAGATCCAGTAATACATTGCATTAATAGCAGAGTACGAGGTAATTCTGCAATGGACAAGTTTTGGGAGAGTCAGCTCCCCGCCATATGAAGCTATTTCTGGTTCAAAAATCAGAGATCTCTGCTACACTGAGAAACTGAAAAAATTGATAACCTGATCTGAGGAACCACCAGCACCAGGATGTGTCTGAGTTCACACCACCATTTATTTCTGGAGTTGATCAGTGGAAGCAGGTGCTCAACCCGATTATTGCACTTAGCTTCCCTTTTCTGTCATTCTCTTGTTCCTTAGTGACCACAAGAGTGTGGTCTAGAGGTAGAGATAACTAGTTTATATATACCTGTGTGTGTGTCTGTAGAGCACATCTGTATAAGATGCCTTTGTATGGGAAGAATCCATCCTGGTATCTCTGAATCCAGAAGTCCAATATAATAAAATTTCGATTTGGGGTATTGTGTACACTTGCCACTTAGAAACGTCTTTTTCAGCTTCTCAATTATTCCTATGCTTTTTCCAGTCTGCATCCTTTAGAAAAACTGTTGGAGATCTTTTCTTTATATGCAGAAGAGAACATTCTGATGGCAACAGCAACACAAAGCATTAACAACCTTGAAAAGCCTGAAGAGACTTCCTTTATGTACAGAAGAGTACATTTTGATGGCAACAGCAGCACAAAGTGTTGAAATTGATTAGTTGAAACAGTGTAAGTACAAAGAGCTGCACTGAAGCCCCTTTTTTGAAGATGATGTTTCAGGATACTCTAGCTGAAGTTTCTTACAAAACCACATCTTCCCTTTCCTCCTTGTTAAAAAGAAGCTGGTAGCAGTAGGGTATTAAGGACCATGATGTTTTTCCTCTGCTCCATCAACTGCGCTGAGCATTGCAACAGCTGTGTCAAGCAGTGTCACCTAGAGCTTTTGGGAGAAAATGGGTTCTTTAGGCTGTGTGTGGACTTGTGCACAGGGGCAGGGGGGTGTTGATGGGACAGCCATGAGCATCCTGAGCCCTCATTCTGGCAAAATCGGTATCAGTTCTAAAAGGGTGTGCAAAATTGCCCCCAGAATTAGAGGGAAGCAGTAGGGGAGAGTGGACAGCTGGCTGAAGAACATATATGTTGTCAATACCCATGTTTACTATAATAATCTGGGTTCCACAGGTAACACCTTGCAATAACGTGGTCCTTTGCCATTATTTACCTCTTTGTTGCCCTTTTTTTCACAGTGTGAAACCCTTCAGTTGTTCGTGTACTCAGGGCCAAGAAAGTACCAAAATGGCTCGTCAGGTGGCCTTCAAATAGCCATGGGACAGGGCTCCATCTGTGAAATCAGAAAAACCTTGTGGAATCCAGGCCTCAGGTCAGAACCATCCCTGTCCAAAGACGATTTATTCCAGGGAGCAGTGAGATGTTCCTCTTTTCCTGATGAATGACTACTTGATTCTGCAAACAAATGTAAGGTAAATACATTTCCCTTAATGGATGTGCTGCAAAATTGAATCAGTATTATTTTTGTCCCTAATGCATCAACAACAGAAATTTCAGTAAATTGAGTCTGCTCTTTTTACAGTGCTGAATCAAAATGTCAAACCAGCACAATTCAGTTACAGGAGAGGAAATAAAGCGACATGCCGAATACCAGCAAGTTCTTTAGGAGAAACTTCACTTTGCCAATTCCATAGGTACCTGTGGGAAATGAGAACAGACAAGAGCATAGATTCAGCTGCAGGAAAATTGACTCAGAGCAACTTGTTTGCAAAGTTTCAACATTCAATTTTGCACCCCATCTGTTCTTTATACACTGGTTGCACCCTTTAGGCCATTACTGGGTTTGCCAAAGACATTTTTTAAGTGCAAAGAATCAAGGGGAGGGAAAGGAAGAATGAGAATTCATGCAATTTGGCTTTTTAAAGAAGTAAAGGAACTTGTTACTGTTTCAGTGCAGTGTTGTTTTGCATTTTGACATTCCTAAAAAAGATCTTTCACCCCAAAATCATTTCTACAAACGAAATAATACTGCAGCTGAATCATTTTCCTTTGCATTTTTAAGCAGAGGTAAGTACCTTATTCCTTATTTTAATGATGCTGAGAGATAAAGTGTAGTGACTTTAAGGTCACATGAGGTTGTATCTAAGTGCTTCATATTGAATGAAAAGCCAGATATTTCCAGCGAAATAAATGGCTTTATTTATGACAAAGGCAGCGAATTTAGGCTCTCTTCACAATTAATGAGAGACATAAGTAACTCCAGTAAATACATTTGGTATTCATGCAGTACATTGGGTTTTAAAAGTAATGATAAGAGTTTGAGTCACAGTTGGGAAATCAATTGCTAAAGTTATTGGCTCTCATGACTACATGTACAGAGCACCTCTGAGTAATGTGATTCTTTTAAAGGGCAAGTTACTAGATCCTGTAATTTGTCAATATTTCCTATATTTTCATTTTCTCCATTGCCATGGGAAGGCAGAAGCTGGGAAGGCAAAGGATATGAGGTCTGGTTAAATCTTTTGAGGGGCTGGGTAAAGTGGTATATGTGTCCTACAGAGCCTTACCTCTGCACCTGAGTAGCAACATACTGAGACTGAGCACAAGCTAGTAGTAAAGCTGGTACACCAATACTGTGGTAGGACTGTGATTTTATATATATATGTATATATATATATATACACACATATATATATACACACACAGCATGATGACATATCCATATCATGATACTAATTTCATGCTCCGTTTGAGGCTGTTCTGTGGTCTTGCTGTGCCTTGCTTTTCATTCTTTCCTCTTCTCTCCCCATGGAGAAAATGGTGCCCTGTAGAGCACCTCTGCTCCAGCAGAAGAAGGGCTGGAGGCAAACTGCACTTTCCTTCTCTCCCTATCACATCCCTCTCTCTTCCAGCAAAGCAACAGAACAGAATTGGCTGCCTCATCTGTGGTTGTTGGATCCCAGGAGAGAGGTGTGCTGAAAAAGAGAATTCTATATGCTAAAAAGTAACTCTGCAAGACAGAGAAGGTCCCAGCAAGTGCATTGTTTCTCTGTGTTGGGGTTTATCATGGATGATCTCAGTCTTCCAGTGGGATTGGCTATGAAGAAAGAAGTGAAATAAGACAGAAACCTACAATTGTCTGAATGTCTACTGACCTCTTCATACAAAGCTGTCAGAGTGAGGGAGCAGTTTGATATCAGCATCATGAAAAATTCAGCTCAGTCCACCTGTACACTGTTCTCAGCCTCAGAGTCAGACAACTGCACCCTGCGGCCACGTTGGTGACAACAGTGTGAGTCTGAGGGGTACGGGTGGAAAAGCAATGCACTATGACTAATAGAATAGATGCAACCACTGCTGTGTGTACATACTTATCTCACAAGAGCCAGGCTGTGAACTCAGGCCACTCAAACTTCTTTCTGGCAGCTCTTGAGTTTCAGTCATGTCCTGGCAACATTTTCTCATTTTGGTTATGCAGAGGGAAAATGCCAGAATTCACTCAAGGCAATTAATTGTATAGCAGAGTTTGTAAGATACAGTCTAACATGTTAAATAACTTCACTTCTCATTGACTAAATGGAGACTTGAGAGCACTCAGCCCTTTGCAGAATGGAGATCTAAAGAGCAGCCAGCAAAAAATAGCGTGCTACCTCCTGCATAGCATTGACTGTATCTGAGCTGCATTCATGTTCTGAGCTGCTGAGAAAATGTGGAGGTAAATGCACCTAAGCCAACACATTAGGGATGTTCATTTTTTGTTAGAGGCAAAAATGGTGTGCCCAAATTGCGTTGGTCATCTCATTTCTTCCCAAGCAAGAAATCTGAGTGTTCAGTCTGAGAATGTGAAAATTTCATTCTTTAAATCCCTACCTCATTTAATTTTCTAACATGTAATTTACTTTATCTGATACAGAGTAATTGATCATAATGCAAATCAAAGCATATCTGTCCCTCACTGTAAACCCGTTCCTCTCTGAAAGCTTCCCTTTCCACCCATGGGGAGTTAAACTGCCATTCACATACAGAAGCCTTTCCCTCTCAGATGTGACTATGAATCCCAAACCTGCAGCATACCTCCAGTGTTAAGGCAATAAGTAGAAAGGATGAAACTATAAGGAAAATAAGTAGCTATAAACTTTAAAGTGACCAGGAGCCTGAGTGGCATGACCTAGTGTTTGCCAACTCAGATACACATGCTGCCTTGGCAAGCCCTGGAGCTTGGAAGTAGGCAGATATTTGGGAATGTATCCAGCCAGCATGGGCCCATGGAGAGGAATGATGCTGGCATGCTATGTGTAGCAGATGATCATGGACTATTTTCAGGTGTGTTAACTACATTTTTGAAGATGGAATAATCAGATCATTTGACAGGAGGGGGGTTAGAAGTACAGGTCACTCATGGGAAAGCAGCATGAACATCTGGGTTAATTGTTGACAGCAATTTGGCATGGATGGGAGGTGAAAGGGAGGTAGAAGAGGATGGGGCTGGCATTGTGCAAAGAAATCTCTAGTTCTTACACCCTCTTCCCCTCTCTCTGACTCCACTTTTCGTTCATGAGTGGTGATTCACTGCTTGATTCACTGATGTCTCTATTATTCTTTCTTCTTTGTATGGATGTAAAGCACCCAGTCAGCACGGAAAATACCTCTCATACAAATGTCATCTGCTCTGTAGAGAAAAGACAGAAACAGAAAGATCATGAAGTTACAGTAAATCTGTGCCAGGCTTACTGGTGAGTATCAAGCAAGTGATTTCCTTCATGTTTTGACCAGTATTTGGGATTGTAGTTTTGGCTCTGACTCTTCACTTTGCTGCTGATTAGCAGGTTAATGGGTGGCAGTTGGGATAAAGGTCCCTCCAATACATCACAACTAGAGACCTTGTTCCAATTGAGGAAAATAATGTTCCTTGCAGGTTATCAACAAGCAGTGTTTCATATTTATCAGCTGGGCAACAGTAAGTGATATGAGGAGCTGAAGAGTCCTCGGTGGTAGCAGTATCATTTCAATAATGTCATTTTCTAATTTATCCAGAATACCACAGTACCTTAAATCATAATAACAAAAGAAGTGGTAAAACGGTTGCGCTGAGCAGTCACTCTGTGGTGCTGGGCAGGGATGTGGAATAATAATTTAACTCACCAGGTAACTGTTAATTATGAGCCAGCCAAAAATAAAACCATTACAGCACATGATGCTTTGTGCAGCTGGCATGTCTTTTTGGAATAGCATAAGGAAACGTAAAGTATCCCAGGAGTGAGAATAAGGGAAGTGCAGCACTCTTTCAGTGATATAACGGGAGTAAATTAAATCTGGAAGTTATACTTGGGGAATTCAAACACCCATAGAATGAATTCACTGGCAGATCGTTGGGCTGTATCTGAATGGTGCTCAGCATTCACTGCTAATCCCATCCAGTGACATACAGGAAAAGGGAAATAGAAGAGCCACGAGCGTGCACAGTAGGGAAAGATACAGTTAGAAAGGGCTCTTTCTACAGAAAACCTGTGGAAGGCATTGTTCTGTTTGGTCTTTCACATAAGGAATAAAATCTGTACAATTATGCTGATATATCCTGTCAAAGACTGGGCAATAGGCTGACAGGTTCTGCTTTATCAGAATCTGCAAAACATTCTGTGATTCAGGCTCATCTGGGACAAGCCCCATTTGTGAGGCGCAACAACAAAGTTGTTTGTGAGGCATCTCTTTTATTGTGCTGTTTGAAAAGTGTGTAAAGAAAGGAGAAAGAAGGACTGGGTGAGATAAAAAGATTCTTCACCCAGGGCTTATTGATCCAGAGGGGATGCAGATGTGCTGCTGCAGCAAAAGAATTCAGTGCAGGTTGTTTTCCTTCAGCAACTGCCAAAGCTCCCACTATCGTACTCAGCAACACTTGCATTGCAGTCACCCTTGTGACTTGCTTTTAATGGCACATCACACAACAGCATGACACATAATCAGGTGTTCACACCCAAACGTTCACACACTCCTATACTTTTCCTAGTGTCTAACATGGCAACAGAAGTGTGAGAGAAAGATTCTTGGGAAAGCTATTTTCAGATGTCAAATTCTTCCTTGTTTCTGCCTCAGGAGGCACCAGTGTTTGTGCAGATGTCAAGTCTCACAGCATAAGATGATTCAGGGAAAAGTATTTGGAGTTTTGGCTTCTGGCTTGTAACTCTCCTAACATTTACACTTTTCCAGTTTGCCGTTCCCTTTGGGGAACACAGTGTTCACTCCAGTACCTTAAACTGTGGGGTTTGACTGGAAAATGTTAGACTAATTCCTGGTAACTTTTGGAATCTAAGCTCTGATTTAAGGTACGTCTTGAAACCAGTTTGGAATATGAATATTTTAACAAAAGTTTGGGTAACACACAGATTTCCCAGTCTACTGTCTAGGAAGAAAATGATTCCACAGTATCAAAGCCCTATAGCAGCCTTTTGTAGAACAAAGTTTTAGGGAGCAGGAATGCTGCATGTGCTTAAGAAAGGGACTGGAAGGAAACATTCAGGAGCCCACATTTCTCTGGCAGTTAAGGAGCAGATTTAACTTATTAAGCGTAAATGGAGCCTGAGAATTAGATCAGTGATTATCACTATTTTGTGCTAGTGAAGAGCATAACTTTAAAGAGAAGAGTCATAGAATCATAGAATAGTTTGGGTTGGAAAGGACCTTAAGATCATTCAGTTCCAACCCCCTGTCATGGGCAGGGACACCTCACACTAAACCATGTCACCCAAGGCTCTGTCCAACCTGGCCTTGAATGCTACCGGGGATAGAGCATTCACGGCTTCCTTGGGCAGCTTATTCCAGTGCTTCACCACCCTTACAGTAAAGAACTTCTTCCATATATCTGGTCTAAACTTCCCCTGTTCAATTTTGAACCCATATCTGGATAAGAGATACTCTATTAGGAGTATCTCTTAATAGAACAAAAATATTATCACAATCATTGTTTCTTACTTTAGCATAAGGAAATAAGTGGTTTCAAGGTGCAGTTACATTATTAGACACAATTTAAATGTCAATCGCAGAAAGGTTGGGGTTGAAAGGGGTCTTTGGAGATCTTCCTCCTACTCCCCTGCTAAAGCAGTTTCACCTAGAGCAGGTTGCATAGTGTCATGCCCAGGTGGGTTTTGAGTATCTCCAGAGGAGACTCCACAACCTCTCTGGGCAGCCTGTTCCAGTGCTTTATCACCCTCCAAGTATAGAAGTACTTCCATATATTCAGATGGAGCTTCCCGTGTTTCAGTTTATGCCCATTGCCCCTTATTCTGTTGCTGAGCACCACTGAAAAGAGTCTGACCCCATCCTCTTCACACCCACCTTTAAGACACTTGTATGCATTGATAAGATCCTCTCTTAGTCATCTCTTCTCCAGGCTAAGCAGGCCCAGCTCTCTCAGCCTTTCCTCACAAGAGGTGTGTCTAACATACCGAGAATATTGTTGGATCTTTTACTAATTTCAGGACACATGAACTTTAGACACAGAAACATGGAAACCCTAAGGAGCCACTAGCTGTCAGTGTTAGCAGCTTTACAGAATACTGCTTGTTTACATTGAAATGATCACTTCTGACTGCTGTGGCTGCGGTTCACAGGGGCTCTCAGCATCATATTCTGAAGCCTAAGAGTGTCATTAAACATTTTTTCTTAGGCTTTTGCTGTGCCCTTTCCCACTCTTCAAAGTCCTTTGCTCTGTAAGAAGACACTGAACTTCGTGGCTAATGGAACTGCACAGGCCTCTCAGCATGGAGAAGGATCCTCAGGAGTACAGGGCAGTGTGTACAATAGCTGTGGATAGGTAGTAAAGAATTAAAATACTCACAGGATGCATGTAGCTGGTATTTAAGCAGGAACTGGCTGGAGAGTGGGTTAGAGATGGTACAGCGAGGGACTCGGGAAGGAATCTGGCTTTTCTGGGTCACTTTTGCTTACTGCTTTGAGGCGAGGCAGTTGCTCTTCAGTTGCCAAGGCCCCACAGCTGCAGGTTCTACTTCATACCTGTTGACTCCATTTTTGCTCCCTACCTGCATCCCTGGCAGATGACTTTTGAGAAGCCGGACCTTCAGGGAATGATCCAGAGATTAGGCAAAGTGATGTGGCAAGAGAGAGCTGCTGTTCCCCAAAGAGCAGCAGCATGCTCTGGTCAGCCACAGATTTGCTGCCTTGTGTGACAAGCAGGGAACTGAACCCTCACTGAAATCATTCAGACATTTTTCTTTGCGGTGTACTGGGGCTGAACAAAAGACTTAAGGACAACCAGGCAAGCATCACATGCCTCAGCAAATTAATTTCCTCCATTTTCCATTTTTTTCAGCAGCAAAAAGTAATGAGAAATACTTGGCTACTGCTATTTCCAGCTCTATCTATCCAGTCTTCCAGAACCGAATGGTTTAACTGGATGCTAGTCTATCAGAGCAAAAGCCTCCTCATCCATTAGTACTCAGAGGCCAGCCGCCATAGGCTTCGTCCATTGGGAGCTCCTGTAGCATCTGTCCAACATGTTTCAAGTCTGTGTTTAAACTCCTAGGAAAATACACACTTGACTCACTCTTGGATGAGGCCCTGAGCCTCCCACTCTGCATCTGTGATTCAGGAGTGCTTTTGTCAGGCCAGAGGTGAAGGGGCCTGATGCTGGCTTTGTGTGCCCTGGTGTACGCTGATTCTTTCAGAGCCCCTGGTATGAATGAACAATGTCTGAGTTAGGCCTTGAGTCTTAACAAAGTATTGTGGTCCTTCTGAGTTAGTCACTATTCTGTCTTCTATTCTTTATTTTCTCAAACAGCTCTTAGCACATGCTTAATTGCTGGTACTGTGGGTATACAGCAAGATCTGGGCCAGAATGTCCCCTCTGTATGGTTGGTGCTACGCAGTCCCTTTCCCCATACTCCTTACCATACCCCTTCCAGCATGTTACAACAGCAGAGAAAAGACTGTGTGGTTTTTATGGAATCATAGATTCATTTAGGTTAGAAGAAACCTTTATGATCATCAAGTCCAACCATTCCCCCACCAATGTCAAATCCACCACTAAACCATGTCCCCAAGTGCCACATCCACGTCTTTTAAATACCTCCTATAAATCCATTATCTTAGCATATTTTGGGGAGATGGAAAAATGAGTTACTTTTATACAAGCAAATAATATCTTTGTCTCCAGTGTGTCTACCACTTTTGAAGTACCAAAGTCCCATAATTTTAAGGAAATAGAGAATTACAGTAATAATCTTTTCATTCTTAACTTCCTATTCATCAGAGGACATCTTAAGTACCTACTTGAAACTCAAAAGCACCTAAGTGATGTACGTAAATATACAGAAGGAGAAGTCCACTGGGTCATCTGCAGTATGTAGTTGTTCCACTGCAGTTTAGTTTGATGGTTTTAGTACCTAATGCCTTGAGACAGCTTTAGGTGCTTACCTGTGTCCTTCCTGTCCCAAACCTCTCTTCAAAAACTCATCTGTATGGTTGATGGGATCGTGGGAAATCCGGGGAAGATAAAGCAACTCTTGTAGCTTGGAAAATGGGATGTGGACACTTTTTGAAAGTACTTTGTGTTCTGTGCCCCCATCTCCCCATTTTTATGCAGAAGTGAGTGGTCCTGGGTACACTGTAACGTTAATGTTTAATAGTCAGGTACTGTCTGTTCCAAAGTGCTTTGCTCCTGAACCCAGTTATGGTTGCTAAGTGACAACAACCTAATTGTGTCTCATAACTTTGACTAAGCCAAGCATTTAAAAGCAAAAAAGTGAAATGCTGAGGACAATGCATCTCTCCTGCTGTCTGTACAGCAAACTAGGTTTGGTAGTAATCTGTTTTCTAAGGCAGACAAAGGGATTTGTTTGCCGTTCTTCTCCACTAACTTTATTATTCCCTATAGTATTATAGAGAATTGCATTAATTGCTGTGGTAATCACAACAGGAAGCAATTACTTTCAGCAAATAACAGTTACTTCACCTTCCCAAATTTGTTTATGACCACACCTGGCTTTAATCCCAGATTTATGACAAGCATTTATCTGGAGACAAAAGAAGAACAGACAGTGCTTGCTCTTTGGTGGGAAGGGCTGGTGAATCTGCATGCTTGGGTCTTAACCCCTGCCAAAACCCAAGGGCATAAGCAGTTACTTAAAATCTCATGCTTTTTGTAAGCATCTAATTGTACTTTCAGGGGTGGCTTCGGGCTCTTTTTGTGATTGGTAGATTGGTGTAGACAAAAATGTAAAATACCTGGCAAAAGGTTTGAATTCATGTAAAAACTGGGACCAGCTTGGTTTCACTTGAGATAATCCACTATGTTGTTGTTAGTTTCCTATTTAAGGAAGGGACCTGTGTGAATATAGATTTAGGAGAAAATCTTAGGAGGAAACATTAGAGGGCATAGCTGTTTGGTGTGTTAACATACGATCATTACTATGCAAACTGATCAAATACTGTGGCATTAACAGTACTAAAATGTTACAGAATGCCTCACAAAGATGTTAAATGATGTCTGAAGATCAAATTCTTCAAGTTAATACTATGTATAATAGTTTTCCCTTGTGTTCCTTTGGGTTTTAAGCAAACTTGTATTTTACCCAGTACTTCATAAACTTTTTTTAAATCCACTGTTCCTTAACTAGATTGAAAATGTTCACTGATAAACAGCTACAGCAGTGTCCACTATTCACAGCAGTATTCCCCAGCATTACGAGTATTCATTAAACCTGGCAGAATGAGAAATCCCCAAACTACTCATTATCAAGGTGCTGTGCTGTTCACCTAAGGAAATTGAAAAATGTTTTGTCCTTGTTTTGTATTAGGGAAGATGGATGGCATTTGCTGCTCTGTTTGTGCTCTCCAGTACAGGACCAGCACTGGAAAATACCCAGGGGTACTGCTAGCAAGGGATGCTTTCATCTAGCCAGGATGAAGGTGTAGATGGGGGAACGATAAGAATCAGTGCCCTGTTTCCCACCTAGCTTCCATGTTCAGAAGTGTTCTTCAGGGACTCCAGAGAAGTACAGCCCATAGGCGGAAGCTGGAATCAGCACAGCAGGCTAAGAAAATGAAAGGGAGCTCCCACTACGTTGGCTTACTAAAATCTTCCATATATACTTGGTAGCCCAGGTTCTGTTTGCCATCACATATCCATAAGCTGTTTCATTCCTGTAGCAACTATTTTCTCTGGAGAAAAAGCTCTACAATGTTAGATAATGTTGAAATTTTTCACTGCTACTTATTTCTAGTACAATGATTTATTGTTCTGGGCCTCATAGCCAGGCTAAGTAGATTCCCCACGGGTTTGCTGGATGGGAACATTTGCTGAGCCCTGCACAGCACAACACATAAACAGTGTTGAGGCCAGATTTGCTTTTAATCTCTGCTTCGCTCTGTGTGCCAGCAATTTGGAGGAGTAATTGATGTTACCTTGATACCTAATGGTCTGCCTACACTTTTTTATGAGCAGACATGATCTCACTGTGCTTGCTAGGAGGGTGTCATCTCCAAACAGTGGTTTAGCAAAGCCCTGACTCTGTGCTGGTGTGTGCACTTCACCCATCTTCAGGACTGTGCTGTCATAGCTGTATGGCTCTCAGCCAGCCTGAAACACAGAGAGCTGGACAAAAGAAAAGAAAAGAAAGAAGCACTTAACAGCCTTAAGGAAGTTGCAGTGAGATTTATAAAACAGACTGTAGGCTACTTCTCCACTAGAGCATACGAGTTAAGCACTTTGCTGCACTTTCAGATACCTGAATGTAATTAAAAATCTTACTTAATGTGATTGGAGTCAGAATTCATCTTGCTAGGTGCTTTCTTTAAATGAAATATAACCTAAATATACATCTCAATTATCAGAGAAACTGTCATCAGAGCTCCCTCAGCACAATTCCAGAATACGATACTAATGGTTCGGTGTTTTGGGCAATGCTGCAAGTTTGGGCACCATGTGATCTTTACATCACATAGAAAGTCTGTGAACTGCCGTTGTACACAAGTTGTCTCCCAGTAACCATTTTTCCAATAGCAGTTCAGTTTTCCAGGTTTGTTTATGTGGCTCAGAAGGGTGAAGCACCGAAATAAAACAGTTTTTCCTAGATTCATATTTCAATAAATAAAGCCATGTAATTAAAACCCAACACTCAGCCACTAAAGAGTTCCCCTGTGGCCAAATGAAAGCTGAAGAATGTCGAGGGATATCAGTGATCTGCTAAGTCATATCTGGCTTCCAAATTGTGAGCAATAAGAATTAGTTGAGGGAAAAAAATTGTTCATTCGAGTCGGATTTTAAAAGATGCTGAATTATCAGAGTGAGGTGAATCCACAGGGAATGTGAAGGACAGCTGGGAATGTGAATTGATTGGCAATATGGATATGTAGGTCACGAAAACCAAATTGTTTAACAAAACTGTAGCAATGTTGTTTTTTATCTCTTCCCAGAGACTTAACAAATGAGACCATCTTTCCTTTTTAGCACCGATGAAAAAGCTGAGAAAGTCCCATTCTGATGCGCTAAAAGACAGCAAGAACAGGCATCCAGTTGTAAAGCCTGAGTAGTGCCATTGCCTCATGCACTCTTACCACTGACAAGTGCTCTCCAGTTGCTCCCTAAATACATCAGGCCACTGGCTCTTAATATGTAAAATCTCTAGGTTTGCTGGCATTCATCACCAGCAAAGAAAAGATGTAAATGCCATTAACCTAAATTGCCAGGGAGCAGAGGAGGAGGCTGCCTAACAGATCATTTATTGTCATAAAATAAAAACATCCTTTTGCATATAACCCTTGGTGATACATGGATTGTTAAGAACACATTAAGAAGCTGAAGAACTACTTTCACTCTTCATAGAATCATAGAATCAGAGAATAGTTAGTTCTAGTCCGTTCTAGTTTCTTTAACATAATCTCAGTGACTTTATATGATTTCATCATGTCCATGTGGTATCTTCATTATACAATCCTGCCCCAGGGTATTTTGGGACCCCTGATCTTACCACTCTTTTACATTTGACTCTAGGCTTGCACCAGTTGCAGCAGTGTGTCCTCCCTCCTTTCCTTCCACCAGATCCCATGGGTTTCTAGCACCACTTCTCTGCTGTGCTCCTCCCTGGTCCTAAAGCACATTGGACTGTTAGTAGGGAGGCTGGGGAAGATGATTACCAAATGCTTTGCCATGGTATGTCTCCCAGGAGCTTGCACAGATCTGTGAGGAATCCTCTCTACCAGAGCTACACTGACGGGTCTCCTGCTTAACCATGCTTGTGCACAGACTCACTGGTTCAGATTTTGTAGTAATTTCTACAAGTTTGCTTGGTGAAGCTGTCTTTAAATTCCCTGTATTTCCTCTTGGAATACTTTTTGAATCACATTGTTCACAGAGGAGCCAGTAAAACACTTGAGCAGTTCTGAATGTCACTGCTTTCCAGCAAAGAACTGCCCTGGCATGGTGTTGTCCCTCTCTTCTGTGCTCCCCAACTCTCTCCACTTGTCTTCAGGCAGAAAGAAGTAAGTACAAGTGAGACAATTAGATGGAATCATACCATGTTCTAGTTTAGAAAATCCAAATCAAACCAAAACCCAAAGTAGGCAATTCAAGTTTACATTAGCAAATAAAACCCCATCCAAACCATTCCCCCCAACTCAGATCCTGTTGTACAAGCAAAATAGTTCCAACAGAGCAAATAGGTGTAAAAGGCAGTGTTTCTCCCAGCATCTGGTATGGACTATAACATGTGGCTTTCTATTATGGATTTCTCTGAGAGTCCTACAAATTAATTGCAGTTAACAGCTACTGGTAAAGTAGTCTCTTATTTTTCAAAGACTTGGGTTTTTCTCCTTTGTTGCATAGTTGATTGATAGCAATGATGTTAATCCATAGGGCCCCTTTTTAGTTTGCAGTTCTCCTCAAGGAGTGCTAATGGGTTGTCACATAAACAGAGCACTAGATAGAAGAAGGGGTTGCATATGTTTCCCTTTTCAAAAGCAAAAGCCAGTGAAGGGAAACAACAGTTCAACGCTGGTTTTACACTGTCTCTCTGCAACAGAAGATGTTCTTTCAAACTAGCAGTTAAAGAAAGGCAAGGAATAGACAAATGTCAACTTTTCAGAGGTGTGCCTGTGCATGATTTGGTGTTCTTTTCAATCAAAATTGCTGAATTTGCATCTTGAACCCATGTGAAGGTTCATTTCAATCAAGCAGCTATCTCAGAGCACCCACTGCCAGGTGCTTTGCAGGAAGGAGATTAAAAAGCCGGTAGTAGATGGCTAGGGAAGAATAACCATGTGCCAGCGGGGAAAGGAAGCTTCTTTAGTCTTCCTGGCTTTGACATGAAAGCAAGAATCTTGCTTATGTTTTGTAAAACCAAGCAGGTCTTTTAAAAACAAAACACAACAGATAGAGCTGCAAAGGGCAGATTTGTCTCCCCTTATTTTAACTATCAAAAAATTAGCTGGTTTCAGCTATTTGTCCACTCTTCTCCTGTAGCCAATGGAAATAATACACAGCAAGCTGCACTTGACAGTTCATTATGGCCCAGGAGAGATATTCCACCTGTAGCAGCATGTGTTCTTGCCATTTGCTGTTGGAAAGAACCCATGTGTCTGTCTTGGAGCAAAGGTTTGCTTTTCAGATATTTATAGGCATGTGAGATGAATCCCAAAAAGCAAGACTGCAATGTGTTTACCATTAACAATAGGTAAACACTGAAAAACAAAGAGATGCATAAAGATTTTGTCCATCTTTTACAGTTCCCACAAGTGTTTATGCAAGATATCAAATGCACATCAACTCACACTTTGATAAATCTACTGTACTGATCCTATATCACTGAAATCAGCCAAAAAACCCCCAACAAGCAAGCATCCATTGGTACTGAATATGAGTGAACAAGGATCCAAAACTACCCATCATGAAAGCTGCTGGTATTTTTGCCTCATGATGCTCTCCTTGCTCCTACTATTCTCCAACAAAGCCATCAAACATTTGCACAGTGCCAGGAGGGCTCTGTTTTGTGGGTGCCTCTCTGAGAGGAGCTGGGGAGAGGTATTTAACCTTTAAACTATGAGCAGTGTGTGACATCCTCACAGAGCTGTGGGATGGCATCACTGCATTTTAGAGTGCAATGAAAATCTGTTGTATAAGGTGCCTGAGGCTCAGGAAGGTTGAAACATTCATACAATCTGCAGATGGCAGTTTTCATGGAATATGGTTCAGACATTGCATTGATCAACCTTTTTTTGCCTAGTCTGAATGGAATAAATGCACTAAACCATTTATTCATTACTGAAACACATACTAAAAACAAACAAAGAAAGAAACAAGAAACCCAATTAATTTCCTAGGAGCATGGAAAGTCAAAAGAAACTTGCTTTGTAAGAATTGCTATTATCCTGTACTTGTGAAGTGTCTTCCATACGGAAATGTTTTGAATACCTCACAAGTTTAGGCTGCTTTAAGGAGTGGTTCTGAAATGTAAAGGACATGTAAAAAGCAATGTAATGATCTGCTCAAAGAAAGAACATTTTGTCTGCTGACAGCCAGATTCTGACCATGTTGATCAGAGAAAAACTGCTCTGCTTCACTGAGTTTCTGTCCTGGGCTCAGCAGTAGCAGTCATTTTTTCTCCTTCTTAGTAGCTGGTGCAGTGCTGTGGTTTTGACTTTCAGCCTGGGAACAGCTCTGATAACACCGATGGTTTCAGTTGCTGCTCAGTAATGTTTACTCTGACCAAGGACTTTCCGAGCCCCATGCTCTGCCAGGGAGGAGGGGAAGCCGGGAGGAACCAGAGCCAGGACACCTGACCCAAACTGACCAAAGAGGTATTCCATATCACAGCACGTCATGCCCACTATATAAACTGGGAGCAGTCACCCAGAAGGATTAAATCAGTGCTGGGTCGGGCTGGGTATTGGTCAGTGGGTGGTGAGTGGTTGTATTCTCTTCCCTTGTTATTTCCCTTATCATTATTATGATTGGTGGTAGCAGCAGTGGTTTGTGTTATACCTCAGTTACTGGAGTGTTCTTATCTCAGCCCATGGGAGTTACATTCTTTCCGTTCTCCTACCCATCCCTCTGGGAAGGGGGCTGGGTGGGGAGCTAATGAACTGTGTGGCTGATTTACAGCTGGGCTGAAACCACGACAGTTTCTTTCACTAGCTCTCATCCGTGGCAAATTCATGTTTCATTATATAGAAGCACATTACATTTATCCTTATATACCATCTGCAGTTTTCACTGCTTCTCACTAGTGATTATTCCTCTTGAAACAAAAAGATCAGGCAAATTAATGGACAGCATTTGCCACGAAACCTTCCTCTTTCCTTGGGACATTCCTGAAATGCAAATGAGAGCAAAAAATAGTTCAATACCCTTTATGACAGATGTCTGTGTTTGGGTTAATTAAACTCTGTCTGGTAGCCAGCTATACCTACAGAGACAATCTCTGTAATTAATAAACACATCTGGCTTGTGTTTTGTAGTACACAGTCTAGTTATATCACAGAATAAAAGTTTGGTAGCTGACATGGGCTTTCTTCCCAGCCAGATTTGACTTTTACATTTAAAATGCATTGAGTCTGTCTTTCCTGAAGAATGAATCTGTGAGCCAAATTCCCTTCAGTAATTCAAAATCTGAAGCATGCAAATTATTTTCTAAAACCCCAGAATGAAAACAGGTCATGGGTTTAACATGAAGCCTAATCTAAACCAGGTAGCTTCATGAACAAGGGTAATCGTGTTGTAATGAAATCTGAGCTTATGGAACAGGCTGTCACTGTAAAACCTTATTGCTCTGAGGGGCATGTCTGCTTCTGCTTTGCAATCCAGGATCTCCTGCTCCCAGATGATGCAATTCCATAATAAACAGTCGTGGTTTAAGCTCTATCAGCCACACAGCCGCTCGCTCACTCCCACCCCCTTTCCTCCCACCCCCTCCAACTGTCAGTACTGCTCCACCTCTGATTCCCCCACCAGGTAAATATCCTGTACTACATTGGATATGAAAAATGAGATGCATTAACATCGCATGCTTGATGTTAAATAATTAATTAAAGGCAGTGCATTCCATGCATGTATGGCTGGCTATATGTGCAAAATTTCAGAATTTTGTGGGGGGTTTTCTCTTAAAAATATCTGCTAGGCAGAAATAGAAACTTTTGTCTTTACTTTCCCAGGAAGCATAGTGCCAAGTAGTAAATAATTACTTAAAGACTAAATGTTGGATCTTCTGTCCTTGAAAATGTTTGAAGTGAGAAGCTGTTGTCTGTAATTCAACCACTGTTAGTGCTGTTGAGAGGTGCATGTTAAGTCATTCTACAAACTTTTGAACTGGAAGTATGACATGCCATGAATTTATGTCACAAGTTGGGTTGTCTGGTGTCTGGGGTCAAAGCAGCAGCAGAAGCTTTAATGCCGCTTTCCCCTTTCAGTATGTATGAATTCCCAAAAGTCTGATAAGAATTGCATTTGTGTCCTATCCTTTCTTTCAGTCAGAGGCTTTATTCGCACCTGATGTTTTGTCCAGCACCCTGTGTCTGTGAATCTAAGAGGAATCAAAGCTCTGAGAAATGTTTTCATTGTTAAATCTGGTTTGAGATTTACTGATACTGACTGAATATTTACCAAAACTTGGTATTTATGGAAACTTGCTGGGAGGCGCGTCATGGGCATTTGCACAAATAGTGCAGCTACCTGAGCAGTGTCATTTTAAGGATTTAAGTTCAAAGGACTTCACAAGGAGCTAAGAAGAATGGTCACTGAGAAATTAAAATAGGTGAAGAAACTTAGGGGAGTATTTGAGTAGGAAAGTGAAGGATTTGGTTATAGAAGAGGCTGATTTAAGGTGGAGCCCTGTTCCTTATTTTCTCCATTTGTTCCTTGCATTCTTTTGCTTGACTTGTTCTGAAATCACATCAAGCAATTTCTTTGCTATTCTGTTCACATAAGGAATCTTTTAAAAGTTCCTGTTAATTGTGTTACATATAAGCAAGGAAGTAACATTATGATTTCTGTACAGCAACTTTGCGCGGGGCTTTACAGGGCTTTAATCTTCATAGAAGAGATGCTTTCTTCAGTTGCTGCTGCTGATTTTAAAACCATTAACTCCTGCTGCCTGGCAAGCTCTGGATTTCATCAGTGATTGCCATGCACAAAACAGTGCAACCTAGAAAACAGAAGATGAGATTTAAAGACTAAATAAATCTGTACTTTTTTCCAAGGTTTTGTGCATAAATATAAAAAATGGGGTGCTAGAAACAGAATATGCTGCTGCTCTGGCAATTTTGTGATGTCTCCTTACTGCAGGAAAGGTGAAGAGGAATGTGATGCTAATGCAGACTGTGGGTTTTAAGCTGCATTAAAACCTTTCTGATGGAATAATATAGGAAATGCATTTTAAGTTTTTAGGAGGTAATTATTTTAAGTGTGATACAGAAAAGGTGATCTAAGTTGTATATTATTAAAAGCATGAGCACAGACACCCCAGACGCACTTAGTGCAGGGATGTCATATAGGTGTACTAGACTGTTCTGAAACCCCTCACCTGTTGAGCTTTTAAAGGTGAAAGCAATTCACATGTGTTACAAATTTACCAAGCAGGTTTGACTTTAGTCTTGTGGTTTGCAGACAGGTTTATGACATACACTTGTTCAGAAGGTCTCCTTCAACATCCTTCTGTGCTTTGAGTAGATTTGAAAATAACGATTAAGAGCTGTGGATTTGGGTTCTTCAGGCCTGTGTTTTAATTGTGCTGTTGCCAGCTCTTTATCTTCAAAGCTGTTTCTAAAATAGACTCTTCCATCCCTCCCAGGTTCAGTGGAGGAGGAAAAAAGCTACTCTTTCCCAATATTAAAGTGAGACTACTTGCCAGAAAATTTAAGTATTGCAAATATAAAACATCCTCCAAAAGTGCCTTTGAAAAGGGATCTTGCTTTGAAGTTAGATCTGCTGTTCTGAGTTCATTCAGTTTGCAATTCAGATCTTTTTTTGAGGAACAAGTGCTGGAATGATACAAAAGGCCAAGTGCAAAAAACTCTCAGATACTCTTAGGAGAACCCTGGCTGTGGCAAAAAAAAATGTGTTGTTTTTTGTTTGCTTGGTTTATTGCTATGTTGGAGCAATTTAAATCTGAAGAATAACATGGATGCTTCAAAAAGAGGCTTTAAAAGGTGTTTCATGTGTTTTTAAGGGTGTAGTTAAAATGTGACATGTATTTGTGATACTTAAAAAAAAAAAATACTCTGAAATATTGAACTTCTGTTGCATAACTTTGGGAAGTTTGGCTGCCTAGACAGATACAAGGGCTTAGCAAGTAGCAGTGCATCTGTTCAGGCCCAGCAGTCTTAAGTGTGTACTTTTTACCTTGTGATAAAGGAGAGAGAATTTGACTTAGTTGAGCCTGTGGCAAAAGAAGTTTTTACACCAAGTTAAGTTGCAATGCTGTGAACTGCTACACAGTTCAGCTGATTTGCAATATGTTGTTAAGATGTGGCAGCATCCTCGTGTTTGATTCCTTACTCAGCAAGACAACACATGTAGCATTGCTTTCCTTTAGTAAAACCTGCTTGGTTTTCCTATAACTAGCCTTGAGATACTAGGGTGATATACGGTGTCGTGAATGCAAGTTTGAGCACGTTAGGTAAAATGCTGCACGCGTGCCATTTGTTTTGCTTTTGACACATGAGTCTGAATATTAAGGTTGAGGCCAGGTGCATCTTTGTGGCAGTATGTGTTGTAGGGATGTGACATGATCTGCACTAAGTCATCTTCTTGTAATGGTACTTAGGTTAAATCCCTACGTGGAAGGAATGATTCAGTACTTCAGAGCTTTTGTTCTTTGAAGTAATTGGCTGATGACATGATGACGTTTCAAGTATATTTTTATACACAGTGAAAGGCAAAGGAGTGAAGAGCTAAGAAAATCTCAATTTTCTGTTAACAGAATTTTACAAATATTTTTGTTTCCTGGTTTGTGTCACATTTGTTTGTTAGTGAAGAAGGTGAGGACGAAGCTTTAGTTTCCAGGTTTACTAGTTTAGATATTTTTAGTGGTACTTGCTAGCTTGGACTGTAGAAGAATGTGTCTTCCATTATGATACCATTAAGCAAATTAGCTGCTGTCTTACATAATCATTAATAGTGATTTTTTAAATGTTCTTAAAGGTTTTTGAGGAGAAAATGCCTGTGATTTGGTTGGAAGTTTTTTACTGTAATACCCTGCATTAACCATTAAAATTATTTGGACATTTGGTCTCTGTATATTAAATTATGTTATTCTATCGCAATTTTGTTTGAATGGCTCTCAAGTGAATTTTTTCATTTGGCTTTTAAGCTTGCGATGAGATTTCAGTTTGTATTTCTGCACAAGACAAAATTCTGATGAATAAATGTCTAAATTTCTTCCTTCGTGTAAAGAGTATTAGTTGATGGCTTTCTAAGCAATTCTGTGCATAGGGCTGAAAGCCATGTTCAGTGCTAAGAGTAGGCTGGGTTTAGTGCAGCAATTGATTGGGTTTGGGGTTTTTTTAAGCATAAGGTAGAGCTAGTAAATGAATCAGAGAGAACTGATATTTTTCTAGCTTACATTCTTAACATTTCTGATGAAGTATTTGTATATTTTCTATGTTGTAGACTCATGAAGAATCTATCAAGGTGGACAATTAACCAATAAGGATTAATAGAAAATACTGCAGCTATGTAGCAGTTTGAGTTCCCCGTCTTCCTTTCCTTTCAGAAATTTTCATTAGGAGTGTTTAGTCTTTCAGATGTTAGTTGCTCTGTCAAAGTTTTTATGCTGTGATTCTAGCTTTCTTAAGAACAATAGCTTTTAGTTAGATTCATAACCGCTAAGGTAGTTCTGAAAACCAGAAAGTTAAATCAGTTTTTGAATGTGTTTGTATTAAAGGGTGTTCTTTTGTCAGATATTTACAAGGAAATAGAGTACCAAAGAATTTTTTTTCCTTCCAGGAGCAACTGAACAATTAATTGCAGTGTGGCATAGCATTGACTGAAAAGTCTGTAATGCGTACTGTTGCTAGAATATTTTGTCCATGTGGACCTCACTATTTCCAATGCTAAGCTATGAAAGTTCAGATGCCAATTGTGTTTCCTTTCACCCAGCCATGGAATATAAAATAAAGCATATATTCTCTATGGGAAGTTACTTTCCTTCTGGATACTAATCATTTTGTGGTTATGGATTTAATTCCAATCTCGAGACCCAGAGTCATTTTTCATTGCTTTTGTCTCTAATTAAATAAGATCCTAGAGAATAGCAGCTGAAATAAAAAGCCACATTTCACAAGGCTTGCATGAAATCTTAACGATTGATATTAATGTGAGCTCTTGATCTAAGGACACAGAAAGTAAGCTACCATTCTTCTTGATCATGTATTTGGTGATAGCTCAATCTGATTTTAGATCTACAGATAATAAACTTACTGTAACTGATACATTATTTGTTGTCGTCTTAGGTATACCAATAACAGTGCCACCACCAGGTAAACTTGTTTAAATTTTCTTCCACTTTTGATTAAGATATGAAAACTGAAGTGATGTGCACCTTACCAACTTCCTTTAAATTTTCTAGATAAAAGTTCATAAATAGAAAACCACTTATATAGATGTAGGCTCAGTTATTTTGATGCCAGGCTGTTGACTAGTGGACCTAATCAGCCTGTTTCTCAGATGTGTGCTTCCTCCTTTTCTTTCCATTCTTTTTTTTTTTTTCACCTATGCAGAAAATAGTTGTAATTGTTGTTTACAGAGTATTGTTAGATACTCAGGAATTTTCCTATGCTTCTAAATTACTGTGGTTTTAAGAATTATAAGGTATTTGATTTGGAGCACTGATAACAGACATTTGAAAGCGAGCCTTCATTAAGCTGGAAAGAAGTTCTTGTCTTATAGAGTTAAACCCATTCACACAGCAAGAAACAAATGTTTGTGCTTTGCTCTCTGGAATCTGTTTGCCATTATATGCTTAGCCTAGTTCTTTTATGTGTTTGTTTGTTTCCCCCTCCCATTTATTATTACAGGCTTTCCACCACCACCTGGCGGTCCTCCACCTTCCCTCATACCCACGATAGAAAGGTAATTATCTGTTTGAAATCTTACAAAGCAATATATCAATATTCTGTAGCTGAAGAAAGTTAGTAAGGACTCTTATGGTACTCAGAGTTTCATGGATTTTATCTGGGAGCAGGGAGACAGGTTCAGATTTTTACAGAAATGTTGCTTGTCTCACCTGTCTGGCAATATTCTTTCAACTTGGTTACTTGGCTACTTACTAGTTTAATTGTGTTATGATGCTCTATCAATGCCAAGACTTAAGGACAAGGTCAGGGTAATGATTATTAAAGTCTTTTCTAGTAGTCTGAAGGCTTATTTAGGTGAACTGTATCCTTTTCTGTAGATGCAAATAATCAATTTGGCCACCAATTCAAGCCCTTATAAGCTATGGGAGATGGCAGAGTTCCACAGAGCACAAATTTATATTCCTGCTGTGTTCAATCTAAGTGTTCAGCTTTAATAGGCCTAATAGGTTCTTTTTAAATACCTTTTTAATATAGATATACAAAATATGGATATTTTATATATATGTATGTACATACGTTTTTTTATATATATGTATGTACGTATCTTTATATTTATATATATATATATATATATATGCACAAACACATATATATAAAAGAAAAAAAAGTTGGCCAGCACAGTCCTTTAAAAGTATTCATGTTTTGCTAGAGGCCAAAACCAGATCGTACACAAAGCTCTCTTAAGAAGATGGTGCAAGCCTCTTGCCAGTACTTTGGATTTCACTGAAGGAAGGTGCACACAACTGTTCCTTTGAAATTGAAAAATTCTATTAACATATACACTACAGGATGATGATGGTAAATCTCACAAAATCCTCATCTGATGTAATTCAGGAAAACATCTAGCTGGATGCATTTCATATGCATGAAAGTAAATTCATTATTTCATACAGTTGCTGTGACTGCTGCTTCTGACTCTTAAGCAGAGGTTATTGTATCATTTATTTGGGAATATTAATATAGCTACTGAAATATGATGTGAAAGTATCAAGCTTATTGTGGAACCTAAGAACTAGATCTCATACTTTTAAATGTTAAGATGTTGGATTGGCCTTTCATTGTCATTGGTGGTGTTTTGCTTTTAAACTAAGCTAATTCCAAACTTTGTAATGTTCAAGTGCTTTCAAGAATAGAATAATGTTTAGGTTAAATCCTGCAAAGATAATTCACTCAAGATATGTGGGAAGTACTATAAGGTCATGAAAGAATTATATATTTATGAATTATGTCTTGTGCACGTAGCATCCTTTTTAACCTTTCTGGTTTTTACCTACTTGACTTGGCTACCACTGAAAGAAGTCAGCCTAGAAAATGTGTAGCTAATTTAGTAGTTTATTTTTAGAGCTACACATTTGAAGTCCACCTGTTCTTAGATACACTCACATACCTACTTTTTAACTAACAGAATGAATGAGACTGGCTTCACTCATGAATGAAGCACATTGAAGCAATTGCAGATAAAGTTCAGTATCTGTGCAGAAACATTTTATGATACAAGAAACATTTGAAATAGAAAAGTCATTGAAAATACAGAAGAGCAGCTTTGGCATGAATTATTTCTGTTTAAAAGTTTAAGGAGAGAAAATGCGACTTTAAACTCCTGTAATATATATTTGTGTTGATAGACAGTTTCCTTAATGAATAATGCTCAAAATGAAGGACTTAAATCCATTTATAACAAACATTTTGTTTTATTCTGTATGTTGGTTCGAATTCAGGGGAATAATATTAGAAGTACGTATTTATTCATGGAGGTAGCTTTGGTAAATGGCATTTTTACATGTATTTTCAACAGTGGACATTCTTCTGGCTATGATGGTCGTTCTGTTCGTGCATTTTCTTACGGCAGTGGTGAGTAAGCGTGCTGGTTTTGAAAATTTTGACTAGTGCTAGATTAAATTGCTTGATACACTCATGAGGATTTTTGCTAAGAGACTAAACAGGTCCTTACAGTAATACATTTTGAAAGCTCATTGCCTACCATTATAAACAAATATGTGCTGTTGAAAATTTAAAGCTGTTGGTAAATACTGTTAGTTTGCTTACTTACTCGTACGCTGGTTATCTTTCCACACTGCTTTTGCAAAACTCTGATTTTTAAAAATAATACACCGTAATATGAGCCCTCATGGCAAAGAATTTCGTCTCTATGTCTGTTTAAAACTTTTTTTCTGTTTAAAACCACTGCCTCTTTTCCTGTCACTACAGGCCCTTGTAAAAAGTCTCTCTCCATCTTTCTTATAAGCCCCTTTTATGTATTGAGAGGCCACATTAAGGTCTCCCCAGAGCCTTCTCTTCTTCAGGCTGAACAACTGGAACAGCCTAGGAGAGACATGCCTGATTCCTGATGGTTTTTCATGGCCTTCCTTTGGACCTGCTCTAACATGTCTTTCTGGTACTGGAGGCCCCAGAACTGGGTACAGTATTCCAGGTGGGGTCTCACAAGTGTACAGAGAGAGAAAATTACATCCCTTGACCTGCTGGCCATGCTTCTTTGATGGAGCCCAGGATGTGATTGGCTTTCTGGACTGCAAATGCATACTGCTGGTTTGTACTTAATTTTTCATCCAGCCCTGCCCTCAGATCCTTCTCTGCAGTGCTGCTCAGTCAATTCATCAGGCAGTCTGTACTCATACTGGGGATTGCCCCAACCCAGTGCAGGACCTGACATGTTGCTAGTCACTGCCTCTTGCCATCCAGCCCCATGCCTATTGCCTTTTTTCCAGCAGACTTTTTCTGTCTGCTTGCTCTTTGTTCCATTGGACCCTAGCGTCTGGGAGAAGAAAAGGTAGGGAAAATTCTGTCTAGTTCTAAGGATACATAATGTTGGGCAAAGATCAAACATTCTGATAATGTATCTCTTCATAAGTCTTTAGAGAAGATATACAAAATGACATTTTTGAATGGCTTGTAATTGCTTGAAGTTGGAACCCTTTCTGAAGTAACAAGTGGTACTTTGTTGACATTGAAAGGATCCTCATCAGATATCAAGTGCTTGCTTGCATGCATGGAAACTTATGTTTTCAAGAATTCTCGATAAGGGCAAACAGCTCATTTATGCTAACTGCTTGTTTAGCAATAATTGAACAGTGTTTGCTGAAGTTTTAGCAAAAAGGTAAAGCCAAGGCAATTAAGATACCCAAGTGACTATTTTGCTGAGGCTTCAACGTCTAGTCATGCAGAGTATTACATGGAATGCATTCTTAACAATCATTAGTATGTATATTGCATCTAATATACGGTCTCCAATTTAGAATGGTTTTCATTTTGTAATCTCCTTTGTTAGAATTTGCTGTTCTGTCAAGTACTGTCAGGGACACAAGAAGATTTCCATATTTTATGTTAAGCTTCAGAGGTGTTGGCATGTGTATGTTGTTGCAGTACCAATATTAGAAAGGTGACTGTCATCCTGATGATGCCAACATGGAATTTGGACTCCTTCATCAGGGTTAAAAAATTGTATTTGCCTTTTTATGATTATGGAGAGCAAGGAGCACAGCCTGCTCCCATCTTCCCACTGTATCTGGCATCCCTACTGTTGCAAAAGCTTTCGTATTTGCAGCAAATTGTCTGTCTCTAAGCTGTGCCTATGACTGGGATTTTTGAATCTGTAGAGGCTCAGTGGTGTTTTATTGCTGCTGTTCATCTCCGAGTGAAACATGTTTCCCTGGCCAGCATCTTACTTCCACTGTCCCTGTCTCACAGTGTGATTGCTGCCCAGTATTTTGCCAGTGCTATCTGTGTATCAGAACTTAGGTAAAGTGAGGGTTCAGCTGCACACTAGGGTGCAGATAATAACTTTAATTAAGAATCACTAAGTGTATGTATTTAATAGTTTCTTCAGATCATAGCACTGAATCTCCAACCCATTGTCTTCTTTACCAGTCTGATTATATTTTATGGCTTTGTCAAAATTATGGGGGATATGGAACATGTTACAAAAACTTCCAGTCTTGATTAAGGCTCCAGCCTTTCTTCTGCCTCTTCAAATTGCTAATCTCATGCCTCAGTGCCTATTTCTTGTGTCAGGCATATTGCACACTGCAAGTCCATTGGATAGGTTGCATAGTAAAATAATATTCTTAACTTGTACCTTCAATATCATTTATTTTGTCTTTGTGCTCTTCCACTGCATCAGTGAGGTTTCTTCAGTTTGATCTCAAATCCTTTCATAATTGACAGTTTTTCACAAATCTGCTTTGCCATTAGATCTTTGAATTTTATTGAGCTGTCAAAATGTGGCACAACATTTGGTCTACCAGTGAAGAGACTTGTATGCTTGTTTGCTTTTTCCTCAAGCATTTCTCTGTTCTGTGCTCTAAATGTTCATTATATCTTATGAACATGCAAGAAGTTTAGCATTACAGAAACAGCTTAAGAGTCAGTGTTTTTTGAGGCACAAAGAAGTTGTATTAAATAGTTTGCCTTATACTGTGATACCATGCAGCTTTAAACTACCTCCAAAACAGGACTTAAGCCTCTAAAACTATTGATTGTTCAAAGCTCGCTCTCTTCCTGTTTTCAAAATCAAATTATACTTTAGAATTGTCCTTCTTTTTCTAGAAATTTTTAGAACAATCCATGTAGGAATACTAAAAGTGACAAATTCTTCATTCTGAGCATTAAATGCTGAACACCGGTTCATATTGGAAAGTAAGCTTCTTGTGTGCTGTGAATAATAACTGGTGAAAATCTAGATATAAAAATGTGCAGAGTATCAAATAACTGGTTTATCTCATGTTATTGGGGTGAAGATGACATACTTCTGTCAGATGAGAATTACTGCAGATGTGGGGGAGTAACCAGAATTTATCATAAGAGTTTATGCTACCATTCATAATTGTTTTGTAGTATACATTTAAAGCTAAGTTTACACTTTAGTTCAGCATATTCTGGCAGCCAGTGGACCATACGTATGCTGTTGACATAGTGGCAAGTCAAGGAAATTAACAGTCTTTAAAGTCCAGCTGTTTTTTTGCTATTTCTGGCTGCTTTCCTTAGAAGAATTTCAGGTTTTGGCAGTGTAATGAACAGCATACTATTGTATTAGGATATTTTTTTCTGTTAACTCCTCATTCTGTCTGTAGCTCTGAAATGAAACAGTGTCAAGCATTTTGTTAGAGGCAAAACCTCATATAAATGCTTTTTTAAAGACTTATAATGCTTTTCACTGCAAATGTAGTTTAACAATGAAGTGTTTTTTCCTGCTCCACTGCCTGCACAAAAGGTCTTTTGTATTCCTCCTTTGGATGTTTGGCAAACTGCTGTCTTAAGCTTCTGCCAAAGCTTTCTGGGGCAGGCATACCCCAGATGTAGGCAAAGCAGTCTGAATGTAGCTGTCAGGAGAAGCCACTGATTTTGTAACTTGAGAGTATGAACTACAGCATCAGTAATGCACTTTACATTGTTCAGTGAAATATTTATGTTAATTATGCTATTAATGCCTCTTTGTGACACCATGGAGTCAAGTGAATATTGTTCTCATATTATAGATAATGGAGTGGAACTCAAAACAAACGATTTATTGAAGGCTATGTTATCATTGGCTAGCAAAGCAGATAAGCAGAAAGTGGGAAGTCCTCTGTACTGTAAGTCCACTAGAGAGTGCTGTTTCCAGTTAAATCCACAGCCCTTATTTTTTATTCACAGGATTTATTCATGGGACTTCTGGAGAGGGAGGGCAGAACAGAGCAATTGGGACATTAAGACTAGTAGTTAGTTATTACATTGGAGTTGGGGGAAAGCAATGGAGAAGCATGTCCCTTCTCTCTTCTCATTACTGTTCCCTAAAAAGATTGTGAGACATGGCTGTGACTTCTTTAACTTCTTAAGCATATTGTCCTTAAGATAATACGCTTAATTTTCTTTTTTATTTTAGCAGCAATAGTGATTGTGCTGAGTATTCATTAGAAATGGTGTTCTTACAAAGTGTAAGTTAGGAGCATTAATTTCTTCTCCCCAGAATGAATTTCTGGAATTTATTTCTAAGGCTGCTGTTACAGCTGTAATCAGAAAAGTATGTCAAAGCACAGTATAGAATATAAATCAGTGAATGAGAGCTTTGTAACTAACGTTATATTTTAAATACAAATACAAAACAAAAATAGTAGCATCTAAATATAAAGTTGGAAGCATCCTTTTTCCTTGTTTTTCTGAACTGTACTTGGAGAGCTGCTGAGGTTCAAAGGCAGTTTTGTTTTCTGGTTGTTTTTGTTTTGTTGTTCCCCCAAAACACAGCCATTTGACCACATAAAATCAGATTCTTGCAGCAAATCTTTGCACAATGTGGGGGTTTGTGGGGGCTTGTTTCTTCCCCCCCCCCTTTTTTTTTCCCCTAAAAGGATTTAGACAGACTGTGGGTATATCCTGGTTCTGTATATCTTCATAACAAGTATTTAAATGAGTGCCAGAAGCCTTTATTAGCATCGTGGAAAAAATGCAGAGTTTCCTCAGAATTAACTTTTATGTGAAAGGGGAAGACTGAAAAATGTCATTGGAGGAGGCTGACAAACGCCTCTATGTTCATGCATAAGTAGTACTGCAGTTTTCGTATGGTATCTGATTTTGTTCTTTCTAATACCCACGTCTTTTTCTTTAGTCACCTTTCCGCACCTTGCAGGTTCTGCTCCTTCGTGGTCTAGTCTTCTGGACACCAGCAAGCAGTGGGATTACTATTCACGAAGAGAGAAGGATAGGGAACGTGAGAGAGAGCGATCCCGAGATCGGGATCGGGACCGAGACAGAGACAGAGATCGGGAACGTACCAGAGACAGGGAAAGGGACCGAGATCACAGTCCAACTCCAAGTGTGTTCAACAGGTAACTGAAATGTCGTAAGCGTGCTGTAACCCATTGTCTGTGTTAAATAGTGTACTTCAGCATTACAATTTAGTGTTCAGTTGTATATTTTGAAGAGCCGGAGGTTGCAGCTTTCTCCCCTTCCCCCTTTTGTCTTGGAAACTAACTAAATTTCAGAATGTTAAATAGAAGTGTTAAATAGGCAGTATACATCCAAACTGGTCATAGTGCTTTACAGGTTAAAGGTGTGATTTAAGCCCTGTGGGTGATATACACAGCTTTATTTGACATCAGGAGTTCTAGAAAAATCTGTGGAAGTGCTCAGTGAATCTTAGTTGCCAGTTCAGTGACAAGAGTAATGTGGGGCAACATTTGACCCTAATTAATGATGTTATTAGCTGTTAAAATTGTTAGTTTGGTTGTTAGCACTGGCTGGATAATATTCTGTCCTGTCTTTTTTAAAACTATTATTTCAAGGTCAAAAAAACTTCTATACATTTCCGGGCAGATAATGACAGTAATAACAGATAACTTCATTCAGCTTTCAACTCTCTACTTGCTTTAAGAATTAAAAAGCTGCAACTGTTCTGTGGTTCATGTGCACAAGTACGAAGCATTTTTTCATTTAACATTGAGCTTGCTTTGACTCCATAGGGTAGAGGTCTGTTGGCTTGCCAGGTTTATCTAAATTTACTTTGCTCATTATTTGCTAAGTGTTTCAGCAAATCATCGTGATGCCTTTCCAAGTTGTTTGGGGTTATTTTGTTAAGTTTCAGTTTTTGCAGAATATATGCTATTAGCTATTGTGTAGATGGTTTTTACCAGTGGTTTTACACTATGGAGTATGAGATCATGTGGAGTCAGCATTGCTTCATTTGAAAGATGACGTTTTTTGCATGATGATTGCCAGCTGAAGACCCACAGTAGGTACAAGATAGGGGATTTTCCATGTATGCTCACGTGGTGATGTCCTCTCCTGTGTGCGTGTGCTATGTTCCAGGGTCAGTTTCTGAGAACTCAAGACCAATCTAAACATCTGCTTCTCAGACAGCTTGATTGAAGGCCAGAAAGAAGCCTGGTCATTCAAGGGTGCTTGAAATGAACCTTAATAGCTTCCAGGCCTCGAGAAATCTCTGTGCTGCTGCCAGAGTTATCTGTAAAGGAGGGGGAAGAGCAGGCCTCAACTTTTTTATGTGACTAAATTATCCACCATCTGTAGCAAAGCTGTTGCCACATGGCTGTGTAAGAAAAAGGGAGGCCCTTAACTAGTGTAACTTGGTTTGGAAGTCACAGAGAAGTTGGGAGAGGCTTAAGAGAGAACATGCAGACATAACGTTTTTAAAGAAAGTTTATTTTGAGTTCTGTGCACTTAAGAAAATAAAATTTAAGAGCTATGAGGAGGAGAATGTGAACTCTTTTAGAGACTATGTGGATTCATTACTTTTAAATTCCCTTTGTAACTTTGTTCAGGTGGCACTGTGGTAGCATTTGGAGTAAACATCATCTTCAGCATTTTGCTGCTCAGAAATTACTGCTTTCATTGTTTTTAGCAGTTCTTTTCCAGATAAGCAGCCTGTATTTGTGCTATGGTATTTCTCAGAACTGTAAGAAAATGGAATTATTTTTATTCTGTCCCTATAACCAAAATCTGGTTTAAAAATGAATCTTCAGCTGTCTTTATATTCTGCTCTACCTTTACCCTGTCCTGATGAAGAGCAAATTGAATGGGACTCAATACCTAGTGTGTGTAATAAAGGTAAAAATGCACTGAGCCATGTCAGAGTGTAGCCCACAGATGGAGAATGCCATCTTTCCCCTCTTATTTGGCACTTGATAGCACATGCAAAGTTCTGTGCCCAGTTTTGGGTCCCTTGATATGGAAAAGAAGACATTGACAGACTGGAGAGTCCAGTGGAGGTCTGACAAGACAGTTAGCAGGGCTGAGGGGATGGAGTTTTATTTAGCTTGAAAGGAGAAGTATGAGGAGGGTTCTTAAGGCTGTTTTCAACATTTAATGGATGGTCGTAGAGAAGATTAAGCTAGTCTCTTTTTCGGGTGCAGAGAGAAAGAACAGGACATAATAGTTAAAAGTCATAGCAAGGGAAATTCCAATAGTGAGGAAATAATCACAAAAGGAGTGACCAGATGGTAAGACAGGTTGCAGAGAGAGAGCATGGAATCTCCAGCCTTGTTGATGCTCAAAACTTGACTAAACAAGCCCTGAGCTGCCTGACCAGACTTCTGAGTTAGCCCTGTATTGAGGAGGGGTTAGCCCAAGTGACATCCACAGAGTCGCTTCCAGCCTAAATCCTTCTGTGATTCTTTGTTGAAGGTTTTTTAAACTATATGGGAAAGCTGTTTGAATGTAGATGTAAAAAGCTTGGTATCTCTACCAAAGTGAGATCTCCTCATTTGTGAAGTTAATAGCTTGGTGAAGCTGGGTTCTGTTTTGAAAAAGTAACCAAAGGTGTCGAGAACAAAGATACTGTGGATTGGATTGGTTTGGGGCTTCTTTGCCAGGAGGGCACAGGTAACTGTAGATCCTCTTCCACAGGTCAAAGGCTGTAGTGCTCTCAGAGTTGTCCCTGGAAGGCTTTGATAATTGTAATGTCAGCCCAGATACAAAGTGGGGAAGAGATCACTGCTGTAACATTGGGTACATGACATTTATTCCTGTTCCTTAAAGCTCCAACATACTGGACTTGGCAAAGTGGTATTTTGCTTTACTTATAGAAAGGTTGCTTATTTTCAGACATGCAAGCTGTCATGTTTCCTTAGTAGTTTGCCAAAATAAGGTTTATAAAGGAGTATCAATAATATTTTAACCTTTTCCAGAGTGTTTTAAAATAGCTTTGTAACAGAGAAAATGCAGACTCTGAGTTAATGTTGAAGGCTTTGGCTCTCAGCTTTGAAACCGAGCTGGAAGTCTACAAGCAGCCATCTTAAGTTCTTAGAGCGAGCTCATCAGAAGGCAGTACTAGACATTAAAATTTTCACTTTTTAATTAGTCAGTGATCATTAAAATTTTTATTCTGGGAAATAATATCAGATGTTGGGAGTAAACTACAGTTGGCTTGATTCTACCTTTCTCTATCCCTGCAAGCCTGCAGAAATGAAAGGTTCCTAAGACTGTGATGACTAGTGGTACTTCAGCGGTGTTTTAGTACAGGAGTCTCACATCTAACAAAGTTTTTCAGTTGTCTTTCAAAGTCAAACCAGGCCTTACCTTAGCTTATAACTTTTGGGTATATTTCAGAACCTAATTTTGATTTTTAACATTATACTTTCCCCCCTCCCCTTAAACCTGAGCTTGATCACTGGACTTTACCAGGCACATGCTGTCTTTATGGTGCTGCTTTCTTACACACCAAATTAAGAGACGCTTCAAACATAGATGAAATGAAGACTGTCATTCTGAGCTAACTGCTGTGCAAGCTAGGTTAGTCTTCTCTTCCGTATGACTTGTCCTAGAAACTAGCAGTTATCAACTTTCATCTTTCTGTGACATTTCGTAAGAAAATTCTTCTAATTGTTGGGTTTGCCACTTTCCCTGTAGCCTGGAGTTAGTTAGGTTCTCATGAGAATAAATGCTCAGTAGAATGGGACTTGGATTGTAAATGTCTCCCCTACACTTCCCTCCTTTAGTAGAAACAGTAGAGCAGAAATCTAAGGGTAAAGCAATGGCAAATGATTGATACAGATAGATAGAAACAGGTTAAAGGCATAAGACTGAGATTTCAGCACTCTGAGGTTGGGGATTTGTTTTCTCTCCGCTGCTTTAGTTTACCTGTCTGGGTTTTGGACATCTCAGTGAAGCGGTTGCATTTCTTTCCACATTCTGGACTATAACGTAGTGTGCCTTAAGCTGGATGTGGAGTAGTATGGTCAGAATTCATGTTCTGTGGCTGTTCTGCCTTCATTTTTTACAAGTTGATGTATGTCTGCAGTAGGGTTTTCTTGTGGGAGAGACATTAGATTTAACACAGCCTTTTTAAAAAGTGTTTAATGCTGTTGAATTTTGGTTTTGTCCTAAGAGGGGGGCAATAGATCAGAGAAATGATAGTGGCATGATGCCTGTGAGGGATACTGAGCACTGGCACAGTCTGGCCAGAGAGGTGGTGGAGTCTCCATCCTTAGAAATACCCAAGGGCCAACCTGGACATGGTCCTGGGCAACTGGTAGTCCTGGTGGCCCTGTCTGAGTAGGGGTTTGGACCAGATGACCTCTAGTCATGCCTACCAACCTGAACCATTCTGTGATAATATGGTCTGTCACAAATGTACTTCACAGGATTTGATCAGCTTATTCTCAGATTGTGGTTTTAAGTGCATTATAAAATCTTATACATGTTATACAATTTTGTAACAGTACAGGCACCAGTCAATGCAGTCATTTTACACATTGGCGTATCATAACTGAATTCTTTAGTACTAGCTGTAGTTATTCTCATTTTGATGTGTGAATATTCTTAATGTCCCTTACAAAACCAGGATTTTTCTGCAGGGCATTTGATGCTTCCCTACAGTGTCTCGAATTGCTAATTTTTGACATTTGCTTCATGATATGATCCTACAGAGTTTCATGGAAAGTCTGCTGCCCACGTTATGGCAAATAAAATGGTTTTGATCCAAGGACACTGCTCCAGGACATGAAAAATCTCGAGCTGTCAAATCACGAAAATATGTTCTTAAGTAAAGCCTTTAAATTCTTGTGTAACCTGTAATGTTTAGGGGGTTTACCAGCATTGTGGCAGGGCTGCACTCGCAGTAATCCAAGAGAGGAGTGGAAGTAGAGGCAGCATTGGCACTGGAGAGAAGTGAATTTTAGAAGCATCCCAAAACACTGAGTATATGTTGCTGCTGGTCCCTTTGCATCCAGCTTTTTCTTTCTTGAAGCTGATGTAAGGAAGTAAATCAACTGTACCAAAATTTAATTTAACTTATCCAAATGGTATAATAGTCAAAAAGTGTTCTGCTAAGTGTTGAGCTTTACACACACTGATCTGAACATAACTGAAGTTTATGTAGGATTGTACTTCATTTGCAGCTAGATACAGGTTTAAGCTAACTGCTTGGTAATTCCTGTATAAACTTCATATGACCGTGTTGTACCTTCCATTTTGTTGAACAATCCCCTTTCAAAATTGCATTAACCACAGAAGTCTTAATGTGTAAGGGGAAGAGTTTTAATGGCCTTTTAGCATATGTGGTGGATCTCATAAAAACTCAGCAGCATTAATATTTTTCTATCATTTATCTTGAGAGTTTGTAAGAATTTCTTTTTTAACATAGATACTGCTTGGTATTACTGTCCTGAAAATGTCTTCTTTTTTAATCAGTGATGAAGAACGATATAGATACAGAGACTATGGAGAAAGAGGCTATGACCGCCATAGAACAAGTAGAGAGAAAGAAGACAGACACAGAGACAGGAGACACAGAGAAAAAGAAGATACTAGACACAAGTCGTCTCGAAGGTTTGATTTTTGAGATTTTTAATAGGATAAGAAAGACTGACCAGCTTAAAAATATAAACTTTTAAAAGAACCCCAAACAAACTGGAGTTTGTGGAAAGACTGTGAAGACTTTGATGTACTAATTGGAACAAGTCTGCCGTATAAAATGTGGACAGACAAAAAGCAATGTTGGCCCCGGGTAACTTCGTACTGAATGATGTATGTGATGGTCTTAGCTAGTGAGCAGAAATTATGAATTTGGGGAAAGATGGCAAAAAAATGTGGGTCAGAAAGAGGTGGAGTGAAGCTGACTTTCAGCAGCATTAACATAGGAACTGAACTGTGATTTTTAGTAAGTAAAATAACCCTCATGGTCACTTAATAGAAATTGTTCAGCTTGATACTTTTGAAGTTAGAAATAAAGGTTGAGTACAGAAAACACGGTCAATAAGAATGTTAAATCATTAAGAGATGCTAGTAGAAAATGACTTATTAAAAATACTGCTATTAGAATATGGTTTACAAATGTGAAAAATCATTCCAATTTCCAAACAAAAAGTATAGGGTGGGTGAATGTATGCACCATTCCATGAAAAATTCAGTTTGGTGCTGACATCCAAATATTGTATGAGTCTGAGCAGGTGCCAGTTTTCAGATATGAATGCAGAGGCTGTTTTATGGTACTCTGTAATGAATGATGCCTGTCATGCAATTGTTTGAAGAATTTTTTCTATTTAGTAACAGCAGACGACGTCATGACAGTGAAGAAGGGGATAGCCATAGAAGGCACAAACACAAAAAATCCAAAAGAAGCAAAGAAGGAAAAGAAGCCAGCGGTGAACCTGCTCCTGAACAGGAAAACACTGAAGCTGCCCCTGCGGAATAGGCTTGTGTGATTTTTGTCTACTTGCATATATATTAGTGCCAGAAATAGATTACTATAAATCTTGTTATTTTTCTGGGTATTAAAATAATTTGCTCTTAATCCTGTTAGTTTGAAATCAAAGTTTACTTTGTTATTTGGTTTTGGGGTTTTTTTTTGGTTTTTTTTTTTTTTGAAAATAAAAGAATAAATTTTTCATGTTAAGATTGACGGACTGACTTTGTCTTTTAAGTGAGAAAACATCTTAATCAGCTAGAGCCTATGCTCTTACAGTGTATGTAGGGCTTAAGTAAGTTATTTGTGTTAAAAGTGTCTCCTTTTTTTATAAGCCACTGGGAAGGTCATTGTTTTACTGAATTTAGAAACAATGTACATTCACATTCGCTTTATTATATACCAACATCTGGAACAGTGTGGGTTTAGTATAACTTTTGGAATTCATATTTGAAAAGGTCCATCTTTTACTACAGGGACAAGCAAGAATTGCAGACTCTTCAAGAATCTTGTGCTAAGGTGAAATGAAAAAAAATAGGGAAACTGGGAAAGGTGCTGATTAATCTTAGTCTGATGGAACAATCTGATACACTTGGTAATTGTGTCTGGTTTGTGTGGGTGCATAAGGGTGAGTTAATCTGGATAATCATCCCTGCTGCTTTTCATTGGCTCAAGAGAAAGTTCATGTTAGTCTTTCTTCTACGGGAAACAGCTGTCCTTGACATGGTAAAGATCAACAAATATATCCTCTTGCCATTTCTAGCTTGTGAGGGAAAGTTAACACTTTGGAACGTGGTTAATTTGCAGAGAAAGGCAAAGAACTATTTTTAGAAACAATATAAGACCATCATCACTATCACAATCACTCCATCCAGAACAGCATCAAGTGTGATTGGCATGGTGCTGTTTAGGAGACTTACTTTATGGTATTAACAGAGTGCAAAGTATGTCCTTAAAAACAGTAATTCTGTATAAAACCCCTAGATTTAATAGTATTAATCAAACCAGGGAAACTGGGTTGCTTGGTTTTGGATGAAAATAATGTCTCTACAAGTACACAGAGTTATTTTTTAATTATTGTAGAAATTTAATTCACAGTTTTACAGACTAACAGTACTTGAAAGTCTTGAAAATACCAGCTTCATGCTGACCATGAAAAGGTACACATAATCAAAAGTGCTATTACTGTGTTGGATAAAAACCTTCACCTCATTTTTGCAACTAGAAAAAATGGCAAGAAATTTTTCCATAAGTTATTCAAGGATTTCTTTTTGTAAATCAAAATAAAGTGAGTGAGCAGGAGCTGCTGCTCCTGACATTTCAGTATTATTATAATGCATTAAATATACATATATATATATAAAAAAGAAATACAACAAAAAAACCCTTAAGAACATGGGGAAGGAAAGACTTAAGTCTGTAGCTTAAATCACTCTGATTTTCTGACAGATGTTCCTGCTTTGCCTAAATTTGACTTTTCTTGACAGCAAGTTGAAATTTCACAAACCTTTTCTTTATAAATGCATACTTGACCTCCTCCAAAAGCAAAAACTGATGTTCCTCTCCACAAAGAGTTGCTTTATAAAAAAGTGCCAGGCCAGGACACAATTGTGAGAGTAATTTTCCCCTTCAGTTCTTTGAGCATCCTTGCCAAGCAGGCATGCAGCATTCCTGATGTGTTCCGGCCATTGACAGCAAGGAGGATGTCACCACATCTGAAAAACCAAAGGCAGATATGTGAATAAACTGAACGACGTGACTTCTTACCTTTTAATGTCTGCAAATGCTAAAGCATGTGCTTTAGGTGGGAGTAAGGGGTAGAAATGAGTATTTCTGTTCCTTCTCTGGCTAGCTGCTGTTCGTGAGTAAGGGAATAAAACAGATGAAAATACTTGGGTGTTGGTTTGTTTGGGGTTTTTTTCTTCTTACAAGTTAATCAGACGGGTTTAAAAAGGATGTAGTTCTTTCAGATGAGAGGGATCCACGATCTGAACAACCTATTTTTTTTAAGACTTCTCAGTTGTTGTAAGTTTGCTTCATAATTCTGCATTCACTCTCTTAAAATGTATTGGTGCTTGCAGAAAAGGTGGTTGGTTGGGGTTTTTTTGAGCTGGGGATTGGGAAAGCTGCTCTGAGCTGGCATGCTTTGTACTACCCCAGAGATCAAACTAACTATACTTACTAGTGATTACAAGACAGCTGAACACATGCTACTATGAAGGCAAATCTATTAAAGTTCAGGGCACTTATATCTTATTTCCATATCTGTCAG
>JAOEHY010026214.1:0-11466 GCA_025447955.1 Psilopsiagon aurifrons
GGCATGGTTTAGTGGGAGGTGTCCCTGCCCATGGCAGAGGAGTTGGAACTGGATGATCTTAAGGTCCTTTCCAACCCCAACTATTCTATGATTCTATGAGGAAGCTCTTGATTAGTTTTGCTTCTTTCTAACACCTCTAAGCAGTGCTTTCTCACAAGCAGAGTAACTGTAGGGAAATACTTTTTTTGCTATGGAAACGCCATGGTGATTTACATCAGCTTAAGGAGCCCTGCCTCTGCAAGTCCTTTTTTGATTTCTAACCAGGAATAAGGTATTTCTTTCTTCCTTTCTATTTTTTTTCTTCTTTTTTCTTTTTTTTTTTTTTAAAGTAGGGAATGCTCCTGGTATACAACATGGTGCTTCTGACACTGCACCCATCCCAGAATTTTTGGGCAGCTTGCTGGGTATTCAGTGACAATATACAGGTAGCTGGGACTGAGATGGAGCAGCTGGCTTCGGGTTTGAAATGTGCATGGGTTTTGTGTATTTGACTCAGCATTGATTGCAAACAACCAAGATCAGGGCAAGTTATGAAGGGGGGGTCTTAATTTCTCTTTCTTAGGAGAGCCATGTGAATAAGAGAAAGTAACGTGTGTCTGTGAGAGAAAACATTCCTCTTCTAGTGCCATCTATTTCCACCCAAAATTCATAGAGAGCTATTATGTTCTTTCGCAGTGACTGCTTTCAGGAGACATAAGGAGGAGGTAAAGAAACAGAACGTTTCAGATAACTGACTTCACTGAGCAAACACTCACACATGGGGGTGGAGAGTTTACACAGCTTGTATGGAGCTGTAGGCAAGTGGACTTGCTGGAGCGTGAAGCAGGGCTGGTCAAGACTGCCATCTTCATCACAGATCACATCAGGCACACCTGCACTTGTAACACTAACTCATTGGCCATGGTGACTGGTGAAAGAGATCGATTCATTGTTAATCTGCCTTTTTTCTGTCTAATAGCCTGTGTAGCATGCAGGTTAAAGATATACACAAGCTAATTAGCAGACATTTTCTGGATGGGAGTCAGAGCTGCTTGATGTGAAATTCCTGCTATCAGTGAAAATACATAAGGATCTTGTTTACACACTTCAGACGTCCAACTACAGCTACACTGCCACGAATGGCTGAACTTGTAATATTCCTTTCTTTCTACATAGTAAGTATTCTCTGAGAACTGGTAATGTTGCCTATAATACTGGTCATTAGGCTGCTCTTGAGGTACGGTTTGCGTGCACAAAAGCTTAACCATATTTTTCCAACAGGAGCTTTTGCTCAAGTAAAACAGTTGTTACACATCCCTGGCAAAATTTGTTTCTTGTCCATAATATTTTCTCCCAGTGATATTGCTAGTATGATTTCTAAGCTCCTTCAGGTTTCCGTAGGTTTTTTTCACCCTTAGATAAGGAATGATTTATTCTTCACTACCTCAAATCTATCATTGTTTTTGCTGCATGCTCCCCTCCTCCCTTACAATACTTGAATGATTTGAAGATGTTTTAACGAAATCTCTAGCTGTTAACCTCTCTGGCATTCATTATGAACAATTTATCATTTTACTGCACTTTTTCCTTACTTAGTGTGTAAAATACACAAAGAACTCATTTTAAGTGTACAATAAATGTGTATTACAGTGACAAATACAAAATGGAATTACTCATAGAGCATGTATTCATTATTGCATGTTGTATAATGTTAGTGTATGCAATAATATGTATTAGATACACTATGCAATTGACTGTATTCTGTGCAGCATACAGGACTTTGAATGTAACAAATCCGGAAAACAGCTTCAATGGACTATAAGAAAGCCCTACTTTCAACTTAATTTTTCCTTTTTCATGGCTGCATTTTTGAAGTTGAGATACTAGAAAGCCATGAAGAAATCTTCATCATGAAAGATGACCTTTTTCAGTACATCAGATCCTGCATGGTATATACTTTATCCATGGCTAAATGGCTTATGTATATGTTAGGACCTTTAAATGCAGAGCCTGCCCACTTGGTGTTAGCAGAGGTATATTCTGCCTTGCCTTGCCTGCTGTCAATGAGTTCTATAGCACATTCCAGAAAACTCTAGAAAACCTGTGGAGAAACTGTATCATAGGTTTAAAACTCATGAACCTTATATGATTTGGAAAACCTTTAGATAAAGTTTGAGAAAGAAGCAGGCTTACTCATTGCAAATATTGACTAGCTAAAGGACAAGGCTCAGCAAATAAGACTTGATAAAGTCAATGGAACTCTTCCTATTATGTGTAGATTAAGTGCTGCCTTCCCACTTTAAAGGGTTTCAGTTTGCATCCACTGACTTTTTAAAAAGGGTTCCTGTGGTCCTCTAGGATACTGACAGAGGAGTCAAATTTGCAGCAGGGAGATAATAATTTTCAGGCTGTCACAGAAAAGCAAACTCTGTTAGAAAGAGATTTGGCCCAAAGGATACAATAAACCTCCACCAACAGAGCAGAAGCTGTCCTGGAAATCTGAATACCAAACTTCCTTACTTGAATTATCAAGTTTATCAGGAAGCAATTAGAGGTGTGAAGATAGGGACTCCACTAATGCTGATACAAAACTAAGCTCTGAAACAGAAAGGTTGGAGAGCTATGTGAGTCTTTAGAGAGAGCTATTTAAGAAACAGAAGGTGGATCTTAATATCCATATTTAGGGATTAATCATCTGCAGTTTGTGTGAAATATTCACAAGTGAGAATAAAAGGAAGCCTTCAGTCCTTCTGGTAAGGAGATAATCAGGTGTTTATAACATTCACTGACAGCAATAGTTTCATGCTTTTCAGGGCCTTGATACATGGCATATTCTTGTCAGCAGGCCACTCCTGTGCATATTCTGTTGGCGATTATGTGATTTCCAGGCTATGCAGTGTAACTGCTTTTTCACAGGCATGTTTTTACTGAGACAGTTTCTAAGATAATAGCTCATTTTTTACCTAACAACAGGAGTCAGAAGACAATTGCTGCTTAGTCAATAACAGAATATAATTTGTCTAATTATAATAATGTCAATTAAAAAAAAAAAAAAGAGCAAACAATATCCTGTAGACCAGTGATTCCACAAAATAAGAATGTGTCAGAAAAGCATGTGTGGATACCACCATGATTACTTTCTCAGGCCCTGGGCTGGTCAGTGAATCCACCCTGATTTACACCATGTGAGAACCTGGCACTTGACAGGCAGCAGTTGCTGCTAGCTCTGTGAGTAAAGCAGAAGTGCAGCTCAAGGTGAGCAGGAAAACCTTGTCCATGTCCGTAAAACAAGTGTTCATGGAAATCAACATAATTTTAGAAATAACTGAACAATTGTACAGAACTAATAATATTCTTCATCTCTTTCCATTACCTTTGTGCTGTGAGGCAATCAGCTCTGGGAATTCTATTTTAGTTCATCTTGACTTTTTTTATTAATTGGTGCATGTAGAGGAATATAAACATATTTTGGCTCAGAAGGGTGTACTTTTTGCTTGGTAAAAAAGCTGGGCTTGATGACTAAGCCCAAAGAGTTCTGGTGAATATGGTTAAATCCAGTTGGTGCTCATTCATAAGTGGTGTTCCCAGGGCTTAGTATTCAGGCCATTTTGTTGCATATCTTTATCAATGATCTGGACGAGAGGATTGAGTGGACCTTCATTAAGTTTGCAGATTACCCCAAACTGGGCAGGAGTGTTGATCTGCTGGAGGGTAGGAAGGCTTTACAGAGGGATCTGGACAGGTTGGATTGATAGGCCAAGGCCATTTGTATGAGGTTCAACAAGGCTCAGTGTTGGCTCCTGTGCTTGGGTCACAACCCCATGAAATGTTAAAGGCTTGGGGAAGAGTGGAATGAAAGCTGCCTGGTAGAAAAGGAACTGGGGGTGTTGGTCAGCAGTCAGCTGAATGTGAGCCAGCAGTGGCCAAGTGGTCAAGAAGGCCAACAGCGTCATGGCTATATCAGAAATAGTGTGGTCAGCAGGGCCAGGGCAGTAATAGTCCACTGTACTTGGGACTGGTAAGGCTGCACCTTGAAACTGAGTTCAGTTTTGGGCCCCTCACTATAAGAAAGACTCTGAGGTGCTGGAACAGGTCCAAGGAAAGGCAATAGAGCTGGTGGAGGGTCTGGAGTGCAAGTCTTAACAGGAGTAGCTGAGGGAACTGGGGCTATTTAGCCTGGAGAAAAAGAGGCTCCAGAGGGGACTTTGTCCCTCTCTACAGCTACCTGAAAGGAGGTTTTAGCAATTTGGGTGTCAGTATCTTCTCCCAAGTAACAAGTGATAGGACAAGAGGAAATGGCCTTAAGCTGTGCCAGGGGAGGATTAAATTGGATATTAGCGCAAATTTCTTTGTGGAAAGGGCTGTCAAGCATTGGGACAGGCTTCCCAGGGAAGTGGTGGAGTCACCATCCCTGGAGGTATTTAAAAGATGTGTAGATGTGGGTATGGTTTAGCGGTGGACTTGGCAGTGCTATGTTAATGGTTGTCCTTGATGATCTTAAAGTCCTTTATGATTCTGTATGCAGTTGTCAACAAATAATGCCACAGAATGGGAATAAAATTGCAACTGTATGATAAAGACTAGAGGTGGCCCTATCTCAGATGCAAGGTCTCACTAGAGCCTCCAAGACACCTCTTCCATCACTGGAAATAGTCTACTACTTTTCTGGGGAGAAGCTGGAATGTGTGTGTGTGAGATCAATGCAAGGTCTCACTAGAGCCTCCAAGACACCCCTTCCATCACTGGAAATAGTCTACTACTTTTCTGGGGAGAAGCTGGAATGTGTGTGTGTGAGATCATTTGGCACAGGCAAGTCTTTTCCCACATGATTCTAGGATTCGTACTTATCAAATTGCAACATAATATTCACCAGAAAAGGAAGGTAACTATCATACTTCTAAAATCATCCTGTCTTTGTGAACACTTATATGTGCACATAAGTAAGACTCAGACCTGAGCTCACTCATTGGGTTCGCCAATGCCTAATAAAGGTTGAGTTCATGCTGTCCCCTCTGTTGATAGAAGGAGCAGCACGCACGGTTACACAAGTTCAAAAATGAGGCTGCAAATAATTTATTGCTACAATAGTATACAACTCCTTAACATCACAGAGCCACATTCTACACACAGGAGAGGTCCTAGAGAAAGACAAGAATGAGATCCAAAAGGAATTACAAAACCTTTCTGAAGTACTAATAAGCTAATGCAAATTGTGTAAAGCCTGGAGAGCTTCTATCTTCGTCCCCCTTCCCATATTGTTTTTGTTTTGCTCTTTCATCTGAGCATCAGCTTTAAGAAAAAAAATGTTTAACAAATCATGTTATTTTGAAAAAAGAATTAATATTGCAGGAATACAGTACATATGGACAATAGGCTCTAAAACTCAAATTAATAAGTTATCAAATAGTAAAAATAGAGTCCTGTTGAAAAGAAAATACACAGGTACCTGGTATGTAGGTGGCTTATACTAGAATAATAATTTATTTGCACTTCTTGCTCTTTAACCATGTGTTCTAAGCAGAAAAATTTAATGGTTTATTCCTGGATAATGTTTAACATTTGTTCTGATTGAGTACTCAGATGACTTGTACCAACAACCTCTGATGAAAAAATACACCAAATACTCCAGGGAAATACAATTTTCCATGTTACTTGCACACAGTGCTGGTAGGAAAAACTATGCAGAAATCTTACCCACCAACCATACTTAGTATCAGGGCCCTGAGGGCACTAATAGGTCTTAATTGCCTGACTAGCTTCACCTGTGGCATCCACACATATCACCTGCCCATAAGCCTAGGAGCATATTTAAGCCAGGTCCTGGGCCCTTGTGACTTATTTGTGTAGTGCTGTTAGAGTGCTGCTCTGCACATTGGCTAGTAGCTGTGTTTCTGCCTAGTCACGAGTCTTCCTGATCCAAACCAGGACCTACAGATTTATTTCTTGGCTCTGAAATCTTAAGACCTGACCTATGGATTGACTTTCTATGTTAATTTTCAACTTTTTGCATTGCCTTAAGCTTGCCTGAAGTTTTGAACTCTCAGATGGGCCCGGCCAACTTCCTCAGGTACGTCTTGTGATGGGATGTGACTTGGCTGGTAAGGGCTTGTGTGGCTTCCTGTCCTAAAATCTGTCTTGCTGTGTTATCCTAGTGTAGACTGCAGGTGGGCAGTAGACTAGCCCACTATTTGCTTGAGTAGTGAATTGGCTTGGTGACAGAAAATATGGTCTCCTCTCCAGTAACACACCTAGGCCTTGCTGTCCTTATGCAGGCTGCCAGCAGCTGTAGGCATGAGCTCTCTGCAACCCCAAGGCAATTCTTCTGCAAGAAACAGTGAAAGAGGGTACAATGTGTGCTATCTTCCTCATATCTTTCTGGCAGTGGGCTCTTTAGGTTTGCTCTATGAAACGTTCCTCTTTTCCTTTCATGGTGCAGGGTAATACACTGTGGGAAACACTTTGACCTCAGTTATGTGAGCTGATGTCTTCGGTTGCTGCAGTTGTAAACTTTGAATGAAGCTTTTGCACCACGGTTAGAAATATCTAGCTTGCATTGGATCCTAGGTGCTTGATTGACAAAGAGTTACTTTTTTATTTGTTGTCCTACAGTTCCATTTAGATTGACTCGAAATGGGCATTCCATTTGGTAACAGCTATTTAATTTTTTTTTTAGCATAATCAGTACATGGAATAATAAATATTTTGTTTTGGTCCTGAAGCTAAGGCTAAGAACTGTACAAAAAATATAAATCCTGGGGTTAATCAGTTGCTGATATGCTTCCTAGAGGAAGCTGACAGCCACTGGACACTGTCTGCCTTCATTATTTATCTGACAGTGTTCTGCAGCTGCTGTTCATTTTCAACAGCAGATTTGGGGAAGGACTCCTTTTCTTCTTTGAAATGTCCAGGGCTCTTGCATGGTCTATAGAAACAGAGAACCAGTCTTTCTTCCCAGATTTCAGTAACCACGTAGCATTTCTGGGTAGGTGGTGATGTTTGCAGCTTCTTTTGACAAATAGAAATTATAGTGGGGGAGTTGTTAGGGAAATGTTATGGTTAGGTCTTGATTTAACATCCTGCGTGACAAAGCTGTTTCAAAGCTGCTGCTCAGGCTGCCTCCAGATTCTGGAAGGCACTGTGACATCTACTACTTTTGCTGCCATTGTTATGCTCTACTTAAATATACAAAAGAACAGCCAAGCTCAGAATGACTCAATTCCTCAGGCAGGGGTCTGTAATGGCTGGGTTGGCAGTGGCTATGCTTGCATAGACTGTCTAGGAGCTGGTCCCATTTCCTTTTTGGTTCACCCCAGGTTTTCAATTTTCAACTGACTTAAATGGACTCACTACTTGGAATTTGTGAGATATGGTCTTAAAATTGCTTGGGTTATTACTATAGTTCGCTGACTTGAAAGTTGATGTGGTTGCTATGGTTTTACACAAAGGGCAGAGTGATCTCATTGCTATCTCTTTTCAAGCTATCAGCACTATTTGATCAGTACTATACTTACAATATGAATATTTGGGAATGGCAGGAAAGAGACACAATTGTAATCATGCAGAAAAAAACGACAAAGCAGTTCCACCATGTCCTTCAATACAACTGAGCAGTCTGCTGATAACTCTAGCCTTCAACAGTGTCTTCTGCCTTGAACAAAGTGATTGCAAGGGGTCATGATGCACAGCAAAGACGAAAACAGCTGCAAGCCACAGTTGCATATCAAATATTTCTGTGATCTTAGGAATTTCTTCATCAGATCATCATGTAATGAGGCAGGAAAAGCAGTACCATCTGCAGCTTTCAGAGTGATGGAGAAAAAATATTAATGTCACTGCTTTGCACTAGAAAGACAGATGGGCAATCATCATGACAAGCTAAGACAACATTGCCAAAGCAAGTGAATGTACTGCCTCTAACATTACTGACAAGTCTATGGGGTCCCTTCAAATCTGTACAAGGGGCTAACACACACTGAAAGCTCACTGCAATTACAAGTCATTGGTAGGTGAGCTGTTGGGTGGTTACACTTTACAATTGTGAGAAATGTGGCTTCTTGTGAAATTTTGGGCTAAGAAAGGAATGTGCAAGGTATGTGATTAAACTTTTAAGAACTTCAGTGTTTAAATAAAGTTCCATGGCAGTGGTCACTGTTACCTGGAGACTAAATTACACAGTAAAATCTCTTCTTTTTAACCAGTTCTGAATACCATAGACTCTTGTATGTCCTGGATCCAGCTCGGAACAGTGGCTTGCAGAATTGCAGGGGACTCCCTCTGCATGATGTGCTATGGCAAATGCTTTTGATTTCCTACCTCAAACATAGTAACTTCACTAAGAAGTTATGTAGTCTATATGCCGATAGAAGAGCTGTATTCCATACCCAGCACCCAAATTACTCTTTTGAAGGGTTAAGTACAGACCTTTATTTGCAAATAAACACAAGTGTCTTGGGGCAGAAGACCGTATGGTCTACTAAAGCCTATTCCTATAAGGCTTTAAAAATTATCAGCCAAGTTTCTATTCAAATCCAATTACTGACAGCACCTTTCCAACCATTTCTCTTGGGAAAGTGTCTAATCATCTTGTAGACACTCTTTTTAAATAGTTAGTGCTGACTTTAAAAAAAAAAAAGTGGCTGTAGTCAAAACAAACAGTCAAATGTTAGTCTGTCTACACAATGTAATGTGTTTGCTATCAGGGAAGGGAGTGTCAGGCTCTGACCTTGTTCACAAATTAGATATTATCTTAAACAGCTTACTGCATTAATCTGTTGACGTTTTTCTCTTACAGTCTCTTTATTCACTAAGCCAGAGGCCACCTTAGGCAAACCGTTCTCTTTGAGTCATACTCTCTGAACCCAGCCTTAGCAGGGGTTTCTACCCTACCAATCCTTCCCTAATGAATAAAGGTGGGGAGCTAAACACAGCTAACATGCTTTGTGATCTTGTAAAATCTTGTGACAGTTAGCTAATGCGCTGTTATTTTGCACATCTGTATTATATATTACATGTCAAAAATAAAGTTTAAATAGCCTGGAAAGTCTAATTTGAATCTCCTAGCATCATAAAATTCATCATGAAGACTAAATGCTATCCTTTAATGAGTATGCTAAATTCTGTTTCTGCGTCCCTAGGTTTCAAAATATGTGTAGAAACATCCGAAAGACCTTATCACATTGGCAATTAAGGCAGGTATAATTGTGTCCCAATTGAAGGTGCTAAAGGCAGATTTGGTGGATATAAAATCATACAGGTTTTGGCAAGACTGCCTGCTAATAATTCCTAGGAATCAGAGCATGAGGATTTTAGTAACGGGTTGTTTTTTGAGGTTTTTTTTTGGTTTGGTTTTTTGTTTTATTCTTTTTGTTTTAACTTACTTAAATTCACCACATTATGAGAAAGAGATTCGAGTTTCTTCATGGCATTAATTAAAAATCTTAGTAACTTCACAGAGACTGAAGTTCAGAAAGCTCCCTGCTTTGAAAGAATCCATCAGTGTAAAAATAAATTCTTTATACTTAAAATGGAGAGCATAATAAACTCCATAAGGATATTGCCTTGCCTAAGGCAATTGTGAGTAGTAATCTTCTGTTGATTCAGTTGGTGCCAGTATTTCACTTGGGAACTTAATGATAGGGAGTAAGAATGAAATTATTTGTTTTATCCCAGTGGAGGTTTTGAGATTTTTATTTTTATTTCTTTTTTCCTTGCAGAGTAGGGAAAGAAAACTGATACCCTGAAGGTTTTCAAGGCTTGGTGATCTGAAAATTATGGATAATCCAATTTTCAAGTATGTTTTTAGGGGAAATTATTAGGAATTATTGAACAGAAGTATTACAACATGGAAAAACTCTCAATGTTCACATTTTAAACTTTTGTGTTGAGTCCAATGAAAGAGAAATCACCTATTGAAAAAGCTGATTAATGAAACATTCTCAATCAAAATCAAGGATCAAATAATTTTTCACAGTCACAGAATGGTTGAGGTTGGTGGGTACCTCTGGTGGTCTTCTGGTCCAACTCACCTGCTCAAGCAGGGCCACCTGCAGCATGTTGCCCAAGACCATCTCCAGGCAGCTTTTGATTACTTCCAAGGACAGAGACTCTACAACTTCTCTGGGTGACCTGCACCAGGGCTTGGCCAACCTTGAAATAAAAAAGGCATTTTGTGGTGTTACACAGAGCTGCTTGTGTTTCAGTTTGTGTGTGTCCAGTGCCTCTGGTCCTGTCACAGGGCACAACTGAAAAGAGCCTGGCTCAATGTTCTCTGTGCCTTCCCTTCAGATATCTGCACACATCAATGAGATTCCTGCTGAACCTTTGCCACTCTGGCTGAACAGTCCCAGATCTCAGCCTTTGCTCACAGAAGAGATACCCCAGTCCCTTCGTCATCTTAGTGGTAGCCTTTTGTTCAAATTTATCAAGTGCTTCCCTGTCTTTCTCATACTGGAGAACCCAGAACTGTATGCTGTGGTACTAGAGGGGAAAGGATCACCTCCCTTCATCTGCTGGTAATGCTCCTCATAATGCAGCCCAGGATACTGTTAGCCCTTTGCAGCAAAGGTACATTGCTGGCTTATGCTCAAATTTGAGTCCCCAACCAAGACCCCAGAGGGCCTTTTTTGCAAAGATGCTTTCCAGCTGGGATCTGTTTCAGAGAGAAGCTCTGTGTATAAGGTATTTCTGAAATACAACAGTAGCATTTAGTATGCTTCTGTGTATATAAGATAAATTTTGTAAAGATATATGTGAAGTTTATATGCTAACTTAACAGTCTTGTCTGAGTACAAATGCTGAACAGATAAACAAGACAAACTCAATAAGTTTCAGGCTGTCATTACCTGTTTACTTCATTGAATTCCTATCCCCTATATAAGCTTTCATGCAGATCACTCGGACCAGTTATACTGCAGCTGGCCATCTGTAAAGCAGAGGTGATACTTTCTTTTTCTGTCCCTGCTATCCAGATTGTAAACTGTGTGTAGGCCTACTACTTCAGGTATATTTTAGGTCCTCCTGGTTTATCCTTCTGCGAGCTCACTGTTAAATCTGAGTGCATCTCCATCAAATGCATGAAAGTTTCAAATCAATCTGAAGCCTGATAAAGCAGAGGAGAGACCCATCAGAGCAGCTATGAAGGAGAAAGCCCATATAAAGGCCCACCTCAGGGCATGTAACTGTTGTCCATCATTGTCTTTCACAGAGGAAGTTACAGCTGTTGATTGTTATGTAGGCTGAATTCTTTTTCTCCGTTTTTGGCCTTCAAAATGACATGAAAACTGCTTACAAAGCACCTCTTAGTTAATCTGGGTGTTTTGGTTGACACGTTGGAGGGAAGGAATGCCATCCAGAGGGACCTTGACAAGCTTAAGAGGTGGGCTGATGCCAACCTGATGAAGTTTAACCATGGCAAGTGCAAGGTCCTACACCTGGGTGGGAGAAATCCCAGGCACAGCTACAGGTTGGGCAGAGAAGAGATTCAGAGCA